>CAUYLG010018175.1:0-18813 GCA_963573385.1 Cacajao melanocephalus
TAAATCACTCCTCAGCAATTGCATAGCATTTCACAGGTTTAAATAAAATATTGGTTGGCTGCTTGTTTGTTATTTTCATCTCTTATCCCTTCCTGTCTCCATTGTTAAACACAATTATTGGCATAATAGAGGTTTTTAATACACATTTTTAGACTGCATTCTAGCCTGGGCAGTAGAACAAGAATCCTGTTCTCTCTCCCTCTTTTTCTTCCTCTTTCTTTCTCTCGTACATTCTTTTTATTTCTTTCTTTCACTCTCACTTTCTTTCCTCTCTTTTCCTTTCTTTCAAAAAATAAAAAAAATAAAAAAATAAAAAAAATCTACTCTTAGCAATTTTCAAGTACACAATTTATTGTTATTAAACATAGTCACCATGATAGCAACACATTTCTTGAATTTATAAACTGCCTCTTAAGTATGAATAAGGAAGGGGTCCTTTTAGATCACCATGAACAAAATTAAAATAATTACAATTAGATAATTAATGTCATTATTTTTAAAATATCTTCAACTTATTACCCCTGACTAACTGAAATTTTGAATCCTTTGGCCAGTGTCTCCACAGTTCTCGCCTGGCCCTTTCCCCTCAAAGCCCCGATCACCACTGCTCTGCTCTCTGCTTCTGTGAGTTCAACTTTGTCAGTGAGATCATGTGGTATTTTTCTGTGCCTGGCTTATTTCACTTAACAGAATGTCCTCCAGGTTCATCATGTTGTGGCAAATAACAGTATTTTCTTCTTTTTAAAGGCTGAGTAGCATGCTATTGAATGTGGCGTGTAAATACACTTCTTCATCCATTTGTCTGTTGATGGGCACTTAGGTTGATTCCATATCTTGGCTATTGTGAATAATATTGCAGTAAACATGAGAGTACAGATATCTCTTGACATATTGATTTCATTTCCTTTGGATATGTACCCAGAAGTGCGGAAGCGGGATCATACGGTAGTTCTATTTTCCATTTTTTGAGGAATCTCCATACTCTTTGGCTGTACTGATTTACTTTCCCACCAAAAGGGATCCGTGTAACAGGGTTTCCTTTTCCCTAAATCCTTGCTAACACTTGGTATCTTTCTTCTTTTTGTAATGGCCGTTATTACAAGTATAAGATGATATCTCATTGTGGTTTTGACATTTGTTTACTTGATGATTAGTGATGTGTGCCATCTTTTCAAATACTTGTTAACCATTTGTATATCTTCTTTTGAGAAATGTCTATTCAGGTCTTTTGGCCATTTTTAATCAGGTTGTTTTCTTTTCACTGAGTTGTTTCTGTTTCTTACATGTATTGGATGTGAACCTCTTATCAGATGTATGGTGTACATATTTTCTCTCATTCTATATATTGCCCCTTCACTCTGTTGATTGCTTCCTTTTTGAAGCTTTTTAGTTTGATTTACTCCCACCTATTTTTGCTTTTGTTACTTGCCCTTTTAGGGTTGTGTCAAAAAAAATCATTGCCTAGACCAATGTCATAGAGCTTCTTCCCTATGCTTTCTTTTAGTAATTTTGCAGTTTCATATCCTAAATTTAAGACTTCAATTCATTTTGAGTTGGTATTTGTGTATAGTGTGGGATAAAGATCAAATTTCATTCATCTGCATGTGGATATCCAGTTTCCCCAACATCATTGATTGGAGACTGCCCTTTCCTCATGGTGTTTCTGGCCTCTTTATTGAAAATTGATTGATCATAAATTCATGAACTTCTTTCTGGGCTCTACATTCTTTTTCACTGGTCTATGTGTCTGTTTCTATGCCAATACCAAGCTGTTTTAATTATTAGAGCTTTGTAGTAGATTTTGAGATCAGGTAACATGATGTCTCCAGCTTTGTTCTTCTTGTTCAGGATTGTTTTTGCTATTTAAGGTCTTTTGTGGCTGCATAAGAAGTGGCAAGGATGGGTATTTTTGTCTTGTTCCTGATCTTAGGAGCAAAAGCTTTGAAATTCCCACCCTTCAGTATGATTTAGCTGTGGGCTTGAAATTCAAAAGCTTTGAAATTTCAAAAGCTTTGAGATTTCAAAAGCTTTGAAATTCCCACCCTTCAGTATGATTTAGCTGTGGCCTTGTCATATGTGACCTTTATTGTATTGAGATATAGTCTTTTTTTTCTTTTCTTTTTTTAGACAAACAGCTTTGTTTGAAAGACGGGGAACAGCTGAATCCCCCCACATCCGTCTCAGGCATGGGAGGACAGTATCCTGTGGAGAGAAGACAGGTAAGGGGTGAGGGCCAGGGGCCAACTGTGAGGGGCCAGACCACACGAGCAGCGGCATCTGGGCAGAAGCCACGAGCCTGTCGGGGCCTGGGTTTCACTGCTGCATGTGGGGCAGAGCACGGTGAGCTGAGGTCCCCAGAGGTTCTGGGTGCCAAGTCTCACCCTCGGCCACAGCCAAAGCCGAGGGTGGGGGTGGATTTTCAACCCACCCCAGGTGGCCCATGCATATGAGGCAGGACCTACCTGGGCGGAGAGGAGGTACAGTCTTTCGATACCTAATTTGTCGAGAGTTTTTTTATCAGGAAAGGATGTTGAATTTTGTCAAATGCTTTTTCAGCATCTCTTAAGATAACCATATGTTTTTTGTCTTTCATTCTGTTAACGTGATATATCACATTTATTGACATGCCTATGTTGAACCATCCTTACATCCTAGGGGTAAATCCCACGTGATCATGGTGAATGATTCTTTTAATGTGCTATTGAATTTGATTTACTAGTATTTTTGTTGACAATTTTCACATCCATTTTATTGTGGATTTTGGCCTTTAATTTTCTTGTAGTATCCTTTTCTGGCTTTGGTATCAAGGTAATATTGGCCTTGTAAAATGAGTGTGAAGTATCCTCTCCTCTTTAATTTTTTGAAAGAATTTGAGAACTGGTACCAGTTTTTCTTTAAATGTCTGGTAAAATTTAGCAGCGAAGCCATCAGACCCTGGACTTTTCTGTCATGGAAGACTTTTTATTACTGATTCAATATCCTCACTCCTCGCTGGTATGTTCAGATTTATTTCTCTTTATTTCTCCATGACTCAACCTTGGTAGGTTGTATTTTTCTAGGAATTTATCCATTTCATGTAGGCCATCCAATTTGTTGATGTTTATTTTTAGTAGTCTCTTACGATCCTTTGTATTTCTGTGGTATCTAGTTGTAATATCTTATGTAGGCTTTTCTTTAATGGCAGCAAACAGCGCTATAGACTGGTACGAGATATAATATGTGTAGATACGTACATTAGAGTTTGAAAGAAATATCGACCCTAAGTTGGCTTTCTAAAAATTGCCAACTGCAACATCTTTAAAAACAGATTGCTAAAGGTTGGGACTTCTTATAGTGCTTTCACCAATCTAAATTACTCTGCTTAGCTGCCTCTTGAACAAGTTTTCCTCCAGAGGACATAGACCAAGGTGGGTCTGCCACTTTGCACAAACTGAGAGATTCAGGGTACTACACTGATTGATCCAGGTAAAGAGAGAATCAGATCCCAATGAACCAACCTTTCAACCTCTCTTTTCTCACCACCAAAGGCAGCCACTGTTCGCATTGATGAAATGACTTCATCAGCCACCATCCCTGCTTTGGCATAGGCCTTCAATTCGTAGTCCGTAAACTTGGACACACTCTAAAAACCAAAAAGAAGAAAAGAAAATGTGAATTCCAAGAAAACAGGTAAGTCAGCTTGTCATTCAGATTCATTTAACATGTGGCATGGTTTAATACAAGAGTAGATTCTCACTGTAACATCGACGAGAGGAAGAAATCTGGTCCAAATTTGGACTATGATAAGCTTCATTCAGGGTGTTTGGTTGCTGATATATCAAAATGACCCTACTAAAAGTCAGACTCAGGAACCTCCTCACAGAATAAGTTCCAAACAGGACATTCTGTGAGACTAAAGTGTTTCAGTCATTATACTAAAAAGTGTTAAGTTAGACCATGTCATAATTCATTGCTATTAGCTAATGGCCATTGCATAATTTATAGACAAATACCAGAGACCCATGCAGATATCATGATTGAGTATAAATATATGGCATAGAGCATATAGAGTATAGGCATGATGTTGAGAGATGATTCCAGAAAAGAAAGTTCCACGTAAATATTACCCCATTTTCACTCAGTTGGAGATACTCAACTACGTAGTTTTGATTTTTACAAAAGGAAATGAAAAGACATCTGTACTTAATAGTAGACATAGTGTACTTGGATTTAGTCCTAGTCAAAATGAACCCCCAAAGAAACCCCTGGCAAAGATTAATAAACAGGAAGAGGAAAAAACACATATTGTGGAAGATCAACTAACTCAGAAATATAAAAAAATATATAATACCTAGATTAAGGGAGTTTATCTTCCAGTAATTTTTCCAAATTTTTAGAAGCAAAACTCTTAAAAAAACAAAATCTTAGATGAAATTCTAAGACATAAGTATTCATAGTCATTTAAAAAAATAATATATTTATTTCTTCAGTACACATTTTATAAAACATGTGAATTGAAAATGTAACAGTAAGGAAAATGAGACTTGTTTTTTTGGGGGTGAGGGGGAACAGATTCTTGTTTTGTTGCCCAGGCTACAGTGCAGTGGCATGATCCTAGCTCACTGCAACCTCAAACTCCTAGATTCAAGCATTTCACTGGCCTCAGCCTCCTGAGTATCTGACAGTATAGGCACATGCCACCAGGTCTGGCTTTTTAAAAAAAAAAAAATTTTTTTTTTTGTAGAGATGGGGCCTCACTGTGTTGTCAAGACTGAGGCTGTTTTTGCTAACATTAAAATTTACATTTAGCCTAGTGAAGTTGCTTGTATAGTTTATTATATAGTTGCCTGTAGAAGTTTGTTGTATAGGAACAAACAGACTTGAAAGCAAGACAAGACATGTGCAGACCTACAACATTCCAAATCAGTGACACATTTACGAGAAGCTGGAAATGGATACTGAGATAACTAGAGAAATTAAGCGTTAGTTCTGTTTAAAACCAAGTGAACTGGGCTATGTTTTTAATCTCCAACATGTTGAAATGTGGCCTATGATCCATGTGAGTGTGGATATTACTTTATTACAGGTTTGAAGAAAGAGATTAAGTGTATTAGAAAAAAAATGAACAAAATGTTTGCAAAACCCCTGAAGCTCTTCTGTGGAAGTTGAGGGTTCCCTGGAGTACAGCTGGAAAGCAGTTAGTAGGAAAGACTGTCGTAAAACTTGAATGATACAGTGGATTTTAAAACATACATCTCTCTTTAGCAATTGATTCTGTGCCAGACACTGCTTAAGTACATAACGTGGATTATTCCCTAAACCATCATGTTTTGGGAGGTATTATCCCCATTTTAAAGATGAGGAAACTGAGGTTTTCATAGGTTAAATGTATTTTTCCTGAGTCACATAACCTGTTAGTGGTAGAGCCAAGTGGTGACCTAGTGAAACGGAGTGAGCTCTTTGCTATTGTCATTTTATACCATTTTCTCTATTATCTGGGAAATGTTTGAGTAATGTAGCCAGTGGACTGTGAGAATATTTTGCTATTGAGCAATAGTAAATTGGTACCTGTTGCTCAATATTGTGTGAGTGTGTATGCAGTTTTTCAGTTAAATCCTATTCTCATTTATAGCAAATTTTTAGTATGCCTGATTCCATAACATGCTAGCTAATGTGGCTTCTCTAATAATAATAATAATTTCTCAGTCCTTGGGAGTGTTTTTAACTGATATGACCCAAAATTTCTGCTCCTACTTGTCTTGGCCTCAATACCTGGGGAACTGAGACAGTAATAGGGATAACTCTTGGCATGGGTCAGATAACCTCCCTCTGAAAGATAAGATGAAATGGAGAACACAGTCGTGATTGCAGAAATTTTTTTTATGTGCTTGTTAATGCTCTGGGTCTGTCTGTTGTGCCATTTGTGGGATGCGCCCAAGCTTGGGAGGACATAGGGAACAGTAGGCATACTGGAGAGTGGGTGGGGTTTGGAATCAGAGCCCCATAGACTTGAATACAGCTCTGCCAGATGTGTAGTCCCAGACAAGTCCCCTTACCTCTCTGAACCTCAGTTTCTTATATTTAAAATGATATTAGTGCTCACTTTATAAGAGTGTCATAAAGATTAGAGATAATGAATATGAAGTTCCCAATAGTGCCTAGAAAAATAGTGAATACCCAATAAATGTAACTATTGTTAATAAAACAATATTTACCTTATTAAAACATCATTAATCCCTATTCTATGAACTGTCATTTGACACTGGGGAGTAATCCAACAAACTACATGAAAATAGTGATAATTTTGTTGCTAACTATACTCAGGAAAAGGGACTCAAGTTTCACAATTTTTGGTTATTTATGAGGGCAGATATCTTCCCAAGGAGAGATACAAAAAGACATTCTTACCAGACCAATGATGGCTGCTCCAATTCCAATGAGAGGGCTGACAGAAATAATGACCAAGGTCAATTTCCAACCCCTGAAAAATCCCAACAGGAACCCACAGATGGTTGAGGTCATGCGCTGAATGAAAAGGGCCATTTGGTCAGCTATGGCATCATTGATTTTACTAATATCACTAGAAACCAGAAAGATTTTGGTCACTAAAACTGAATTGGATCATTCAAATGTCTTGCTGAAAGTCTCAGTCTTTCCCTTTTAAACATTCCCGTCTCTCCATCCCCATCACCCTTGAGTAGCATTAACAGTCTCTCAAATCTTGAAAAATTTGCTGCAGCTTGCGATGTTATCAAGCCTCTCTCTTCATAACCAACCAACTTTAGCCTCAATCTAGGTTTCCCAGCTGGTACTCAGTGTTGATAAAGGCTTTTGGAAACCACCTTATTTGACTTTTTCTTTTACACAGCTAATATTCTTGCTCTATCTTGAATAGCTTTTCTTTCTTCATGCCTGCTGAATCCTTTCAGCCTCAAGGTTCTAGTCACATATGTAGATTGATTGTTCATCAGTCTTGTATAATTCCCCAAGAAGAAGTAACACCTTTCTCTCTGTATATCTGTAACACTGTAATTAATCCTTGTGCATGAGTATGTGTGTGTAATTACTACATTCTGCTTAGAGGCAGTATAGAGTAGTGATGAAGAGCACAGATTCTGGAGCCAGACTAGGAATGTGAATACAAACTCTTGTTGGCAAAGTTACTTAACCTTTTTATGACTCAATTTTCTTGTCTGTAAAATGAGAGCAATAACAGAACTTATCTCAGTGGGTAGTAATGAAGATTAAAGTAGTGAATATATGTAAAGCCTGTCGAACAGTTCCTACCATGTAATAAGCAATTAATACATGTTAGTTCTATTATTTATTTGCTTGCACTTCTTATTTCCCCTACTAGGCTGTAAGTTCCTTAAGAGCAGAAGTACAAGGTAATTGCAATGTTGGTTGAATATAATTATATTAAATTTATATTCCTGAGAACATTCTCTTAATTTTTTGTCCAGATGGAGTGCATAGAGCTTGGAACTTAATAGCAAGAAAGACCCTAAGACATCACCCAGATATTAGGCCACTGTGTTCCAGAAAGGTTAAATAACTGTTCAAGGTCACAGTCAGGAGCAGAGTAAGAGCTGGAAGCTAGGGATCCCAACTTTCAGTATACTTTATCTACACTGTAGAGTGACTGTCTTTCAGGGGACCTCAAAATCAGTTCAATACGGTTCAACCAATTCTAATTCCCCTCATTTAGAATTCCTGGGTCGCTGTTAATGACCTAAACTAGGTGTAAACTGGATTTAAATCCAGTTTACACCTAGACAGCTAAAACTTTTTAGGTGTCTTATAAAATACTTCATTTCTAATATTTTAATTAAAGTCTACAAACCAAATTGCAGTACCTTGACTTTCAATTTTTAATGTCCATATTTGTCAGTGTATTACCTATGAAAAAGCTATGCCACCTATGAAAGCCCAAGTTAAGAGATGAAACATAGGAAAATTGAAAATATTTTTAAATTGTTATTTAATTTAGAGAGAAGAGTTTTATTATCCAAAAATCACACACTAAAATACTGTTTTACCAGCTACTTACTCAGTGAATCTTGTATTCAGTTCTCCCACTGAATTGCAGTCAAACCATCCTATTTCCATTCTCATTATTCTCCTAAAGTAAAATTTTCTCATTTTCTGTATCTGATGAGCTGCAGCAATGACCCAAAAGCATATCTGGAAATGGACAAAGGAATGTTTAGCATTGCTATGTTGGAAATATTTGTTAATTTCTTCTTTTTTCAGAAGAAAGTACTTTCAATACAACAGTTGAGGAAAGGGGGAAAGTAATTCAGAAAATGCCTTTTCTTGGGAACTGAGGTGTGAGCTCTGTCATCTGCTGCTAAAAGTGGAGGTAAACAGAACTTTAGGCAGGGTAGCCTGAGATTTGGGTTTGAATCCAACTCTGACACTTAAGCAGGCTCATGTCTTCTGGACTTCACCCTACAGAGCTTCACTTTCCTCATATGTAAAAGAAGGCTCACGGCACCAAAAATAAGGCATTATTGTTCTTAAATAACTAGTTTTCATGCCATTTCCAAGTGAATTTTCTCCCTGAGAGACTTGCCTAGAAGCATTCATGCATAATTTTCAGGCAATAATTTTCAAGAAATGTGAGACAAAAATTATGACATCAGCATAAATCTAATCTACTGAAGAGTTTCCCTAACTAAAAAAAGGAAAAAAAAAGCCTGTCATTAAAATTCCTAATGCCTAAATGGGAAAGATGGATTCATTTCTCTTTAGAACAGCACTGCCTAAGATTCTTGAATGAATGGGAAGGAATTCATTGTTTTTCTACAAAAGGAGGCAAAAGATAAAATATTTTTCTTTCTTAATAAGGGTTAGGTACCTCCAAGTCCTTCCATCACTTAAATCTAAAATATTCTCTAGATTCAGCTTTTCAGAATTTGGGTTGGAATGCAGTTTGTTGAGACTTTTGCAATGAAAGAAAAAGAAAGTAAATTTTGCTTTGCTCTATCTATCCCTGACCCCCCATTTCTTCAAGCTACTCAACTGCCCTCTACAAACTGCCCCCTGCAAATGTCCATTTCTGGATATAGAAGAGATGATGAGGTAGGGAAAGGCAGGGGAGGACAGGACATTACAACTGCAAGTCTATCCTTCATCTCTCTGGACAACCACTTGCATCTTCCTAAGTTGTCCACCTGAGAGAAGAATCCCTCCCCATTCTCTCATTTCAGACTGTAGTTCTTAGGGTTTCTGATTAGCTTAAAGGGTGTCAACACATTGCATCTCACTGCAATGTCTTTGAGGTCAGATATTGATCTATAAATTATACAGAGGAGCTACTAACTTGAATATATCCTGTGATAAGTACTGCAACAGCAATTCCAGCATAGTAACTTGCAAATTTGATCATTTCACTTTCAATGTTCAGCAACCTTCAAAAGAGGGAAAAGAATCTTCAGACTTGCAAGTAGGATCAAGCTACCAGAGATTACATTTGTGGATATAGAGGGATTTAAAATATATATATTGTGTATTTCTATTAAACATGAGAAAGACATTTTATCTATACAAAATTATAATAAATTCAACCAAATTTCTAAATTGACCTAATGGTACCAATCACAGAAAATATGCAAATCTCCTTCAGTTTCATAGGCAGAGATGCTAGGACCACGATGTAATTAATCAACAGTTGATGGCAGCTCAGGGCTTGGTCCACTTTGATCTCTTTCATGCATACTCATCATGCAGTGATAGAGCAATCACAGATAAGAAAGATTTTCAAAAGCCAGACAGGCTGTCTGAAAAGACACTGATAGAACGATGTGTGCTGTAAATCAGGAGGCTTACTGTTATCTCCTCTAGGAATGTAAGCCAGCTTTTCAACTTCTCTATCTCAGAGTGACACTGAAAAATGTGCCTGTTATCTTCCCATGGGAGAGAAAAGTGCTTTATTAGCCCTGTCTTTTTGCTGACTACAGCTTAATTTTCATCCACCAGGACAATTTCTAAGGTTGAAGCCAAAGACACTTGTGAAAAATAGCAAGAAGAAAAACAGCAAGGAAAAATAGCAAAGAAAAATACTTCGACATTTTTCCCAACAGCGCTACCGTGCTGCTGCACAGGGCTTGGGATTGGCAGTGCCAGGGAGGGGAGGAGAAAAAAATCTGAAATTGCTTTTGGGAACGAAGGCATTCCATAATTAGAAAATTAACATATTGGTTGATGACAGTTCTGATGCTCAGGGACAAGTTAAATGGTATAGAGTCTACTTTAGAAAATCAAAAAGCAGCCTCTCTAGCTTGGATTCTTCATCCTATATCCTTTCTGCTCTCTGTCAGGCCTTCTTTTTGTGGCTTGAGCTTGAATTATTTTCTCTATTGAACTCAGGTCAAGCATTATCATATAATTCATTTAATACAGAATAAACTACTTTTCCACAACATGTTTTATTGCCATCTTGCACTATTAGTCAATATCTTTATTGAATATATTTATATTGAGTATCTTTATTCTTGCCCTGCTAGTAGATTGCAAGCTACCCAAGGTCAAGGGCTGGGCTTCACTGCTTAGTTACTCTGCCTGAAATCAATAACTGTTTATTGATTTTGCTTTGACTTTCAAAGTACTACTTAGGAAGGGAAATAACTGCTGTGGCCAACCCTTCTGACAGCCTGAACACCAGCTAAGGTCTCTTGTGCTCATCACATTCCCAGTCTTTCATGATGACGAAGAGGAACCCTGAGATAAACAAGAACCAGAAAAAGCGTAAACTTATCTATGAGAATCCACAATCAGAGGCTCTTATAAAAGCTAAATATATCTAAATAGAGAGTATACTGTATTATTACAAGTAAAATCTTTCTTATGTATACATGAGTCGATTCTCTTCGTTTTCAGTTTGTTTTGGAGTGTCCAAAACTATAAAACTATAAGTATTTGTCCAAACATTTTACTTAGAGAATAGTAGTTAACAGAGGCTGGGAAGAGCAGTGGAGAGAGAGGGCTGGGGAGAGGCTGGTCAACAGGTACAAAGTTACTGTTCAGGAATAAGTTCTGGTACTACATTGCATAGTAGGTGACTACAGTTAACAATAATACATCGACTATTTCAAAAGAGCTAGAAGATAGGATTTTGAATGTTCTCACCACAATGACATGATAAATGTCTTAGGTGATGGAAATGCTAATTACTCGATTTGATCATTACATTTTGTATACATGCATCAAAACATCAGACTATATCCCATAAATATGTACACTTGTGTGACAATTAAAATGATAAATAATAAATAACTTTACCTAAATTTTCTGTGGCATCTTTATTCTACAAGCACTTTAAGAAGAAGTGATGAAGTAACTCATTTAAAATGCCAGTTTACAAATATATGTAGATTAAGGGTGTTGGGCACTGGCTCAGCTCTGGGATTTTCTGGAACAAAGTTCAGGAGAGCTCTATCACTGCTGGATGGTGCAGATAAAGATATGTGTAGTTTATCACTGTTTTCACCCCTGAGGTGCCTCTGAAATGAGTGGCTAACTCATTTTATTTTATTCTGGGAAGAAGAGGTGATTAAGGCTTTAGAGAGTACTTTACAGTATTTCTGGAAGAACAGAACAAACCTACCCAGAAAACTGACTGGAAGGAAAAGAGCAGGCTTTGGCTTTGCTCCCTTGACTACACACCAAGCTCTTTATTGTCTGAATGGTGGAAACCCTTGTCATCATAAAACTCCAGGAAAGATTCTATAAAGTGTGCAGGTGATTTAGACCACAGAATGGCATCTTTTTTTTTCAAAAATTGACATGAATCTACTTGAATGAATTAAGATTCCTCATTTGTTTAATAGCAAAGACTCATTTGTTGAATAGCAAAGAAGGGAGAGAGATGACAATTAGAGGAAAAAGGTAAGAGACGTTTTACAAATTATTTTGATATGAGGATTTATTTTGCTTTTTTTTTTTTTTTTACCTTGTTTTGGAAACTTTCTACTTTTTTCTTCTTTTTACCTGGTTTTGTCATTCAATTTACACATCAAGCTTACAGATTTACTAAAGCCATATCTTGCAAATATTTTGCAAAACTATAGGACAATATAACACCTAGGATATTGACACTGATATAATCAAGATCAGAACATTCTCATCATCTCAAGTCTCCCTCATATTGTCCTTTTATACCTCCACAGACTTCTATCCAATCCCCACGTCCTCCTTAGCCCTGGCTACAACCTATCTGTTCTCCTTTGCTATAATTTTGTCACATTGAGAATGTTATATAAATGGAATCATACAGTGTAGAACCTTTTGG
Source organism: Cacajao melanocephalus (assembly GCA_963573385.1). Classification (NCBI taxonomy): domain Eukaryota; kingdom Metazoa; phylum Chordata; class Mammalia; order Primates; family Pitheciidae; genus Cacajao; species Cacajao melanocephalus. The sequence goes on from CAUYLG010018175.1 coordinate 12,272, forward strand.
GGTTGGCTTTTTTCCACTTAGCATAATTATTTCAAGTTTCATCATCGACAGTTCATTTCTTTTTACTGTTAAGGAGGATTCCATATAATATAGATAGATATTCTTGTATCAGTTTAACCAAACACCACATGTTCTCACTCATAAGTGAGTGTTGAACAATGAGAACACATGCACACAGCGAGGGGAACATCACACACTGGGGCCTGTGGGTGGGGGTGGGGCTAGGGGAGAAATAGCAAGGGGTTGGGGGATTGGGGAGGGAGAGCATTAGGAGAAATACCTAATGTAGATGACGGGGTGATGGATGCAACAAACCACCATCATGGCACATGTATACCTATGTAACAAATCTGCATGATCTGCACATGTACCCCAGAACTTAAAGTATAATAAATAAATAACTTAAAAAATATATATAGATAGATGTATCATAATTTGTTTAACCATTCATCCTTTGGAGGATATCTAGGCTATTTCTAATTTTTATCTATTACAAATTAAGTAGCTATAAACATTTGTGTATAGGTTTTCATGTGAGCATAAGTTTTAATTTCTCTGGAATAAATCCCCAAAAGTAGAAATGCTGGGTCATGTGGTAGTTGAGTGTTTATATTTTTTTAAATTACCAAACTGTTTTCCAGAATAGCTATGACATGATTTGAATGACATGAGTAATTTTATGAGTGATCCAGTTCTTCCACATTCTCATCAGCATTTATGGTTATCACTATTTTTAATGTTAGCCATTTTGATAAGTCTATAGTAATATCTCATTTCGATTTAATTTGCATTTCTCTATTGATGTTAACATATTTCATGTGCTCATTTGCCATCTTATATCCTTACTCATGTCTTTCTCCCATCTTTGAATTGAAATTTGCTATTGTTATATTAACACTAAGTTTTGAGAATTCTTTATATATTCTAGATCCTAGTCCTTATTTAGTTATATAAATTACAAATATGTTCTCCTAGTCAGTAGCTTGTCTCTTCATTCTCTTAATGGGATCTTTTACAAATTTTTTAATTTTAATGAAGTCCAATTTGTCCAATTTTCCCTTTCTGAATTGTGCTTTTGGTATCATACATGCTCTGTCTAGCTCTAGAACGTGAAAATGGTCTCTTCCATATTTTTATACAAGTTTAGTTTTATTTTTTACATATAAGTCCGTGATTCACTTGAGCCAACTTTTGTGTAACTTCATTTTTTTTTTGCCTATGGATGTCCAATTGCTCCACAACCATTTGATGAAAAGCTTACCTTTCCCCCACTGAACTGTTTTTCCACTTTAGCCAAAAATCAGTTGGACATATTTGTGTGGGTCTATTTCTGAGTTCTCTATTCTGTTGCATTGATCTATATATCTAACCTCTGTAAATACCACACATCCTTGACTGCATTAGCTATATAATATGTTTTGAAATTGGGTAGATTGATTCTTCTCATTTTATTATTCTTTTTCAAAATTGTTATAGCTATTCTAATTCTTTTGCATTTTCATAAACATTTTAGGGTAATCAGCTACATCTGCAAAAAATCTTGCTTATATTTGGATATATTAGGGCTTAAATATGTCATTTTATTTCTTGTTTTCTATTTTTTCTGTTATTTCTGTGTTTGCTTTCTCTTACCTTCCTATGGGCTGCTTGAACATTTTTTTAGAATTCAATTTTGATTTATCTATAGTGTTTTTAAGTGTCTCTCTTTGTATAGGTTTTTAGTGATTGCTCTAGGAAATACATTATAGATTCATCACTTTTCACAGTCTACTAGTGGTGTCATTTTACCAATTCAAGTGAAATACAAAAAGATTACCTCTCATTACATGCCTCTACTCTCCTTTGTTAATAATATAAGTGTCTTAACTATTTCTAAATTAAACACACATCAGATAGTGTCATAATAGGATCATATCACAGTGTTAGGGTTTTTGCTTCTACCATAAAACATAATTTAGAAAACTCAAGAGAAGGAAGGTCTATTGCATTTACTCATGGTTTTGTTACTATGCACTTTCTTCCTGATGTCAAGACTTTTATTATTTCCTTTCTACTAAAAGAACTTTCTTTATTCTTTTGAGGTAAGCCAGCTGGTGACAAATTCTTAATTTATTTCATCTAAAAATATCCTGATTTCCCCTTCCATGAGGTTGGTGGCAATGTTTTGACTCTCTCACCCCAACCCAGCAGGTAACAGGAGAGGTGCCTTATTATAGTAGGGGTGATTTAGCCTCTCACATATTCTCCACTGACACCATGGGGTGGTGAGGGAGTGTTACAAGAGGAGCTCATTACCACCTAGCAAGTGTAGAAGTCTATGCTCCTAACTCAACCTTTGCTGGCATGAGTGAGAGAGAAGTCACCATTTTGTCCTGTGGTGTTTGGCTGGAGTAGAGCAGTTACTGCCTAAAAGCTTTCTACAAGGCTTTCTCTTTCTGACCCACTATCTAGAAAGAGCAGGATTTTGTTGCATGTTTTTGGTCTACACTCATTGGGGATTCCAGTTTGCCAGCTTTTTCAGTACTTAATCTAGTACATATTAGGCATAACAAACCCAAGGAACTTATCAGCATGTTATTACTTGGCTCCTGAGGGCTCTAGCCAGTTGGCCTTTTTTCCTCCACTTTTCAGAATGTTATGTTTGTTTTATATGTAATGAATTAAGCAGTACAATCAAAAGATAGAGATTGTCAGGCTGTGTAAAAAAACAAGATCCAACTCTGTGCTGTCTACAGGAGACACACTTTAGATTTAAAGATACAAACAGGTTGAAACAAAAAGATTGAAAAAAATATCATTTCAAAAAGCAACCATAAGAAACCAGGAGTGGCTATACTAATACCAGACAAAATAGACTTTGAAAACTTGTTACTTGAGATAAAAATCATTTTATAAAGATAAAGGATCAATTCATCATGAAGTGATCACATTTGTGAAGATATATGCACCAAAAAAGAGCCCCCAAAACACATGAAGCAAAGCCTGACAGATTTGAGGGAAGACATAGATATTTCAGCAATGATAGTCAGAAATTTCAATTGCACACTTTCAATAATGGAGAGAACAAATAGGTAGAAGATCAACAGGCATAGAAGACTTGAAAAACAGTATAAACCAACTAGACCTAACAGATCTTTAGAACACTCCACCCAGCAACAGCAGAATACACATTCCTCTCAAGTGCATATGAAATATTTTCCAAGGCAGACACGTGCTAGGTCATAAAATAAACTTCAATAAGTTTAGAAGAATCAAAATCACATAAAATATATTCTCTGACTATGATGGAGTGAAACTTGAAATTAATAATGAAAATACTTGGGAATTTCACAAACGTGGAAACAATACACTCAGAAATAAACAACGGATCAAAAAATTATAAGAGAAACTAGAAAATACTTTGAGATAAGTGAAAATTCACCATTAAAAAACTTATGGGATGCAGCTAAAGCAATTCTTAGAAGGAAATTTGTAGTTTTAATGGTCTGTGTTAAACAAAATCTTGAATCAATAATTCAACATCCCATTTTAAGACACTGGAGATAAAAAAGCAAACTAAAACTTAAATAAGCAAAAGGAGAGAAATAGTAAAGAGTAGCGTGGAAATGAAGTAGAGATTAGAAAAACGATAAAGAAAATAGAGAACGATAGAAAAACAATAGAGAAAATAAAAAGGACCAAATATGGTTCTTCAAAAAGATTAACAAAAACAACAAATCTTTAGATAGACTGACCAGAAAGAGAGAAGACTCAATTAACTAAAATCAGAAATGAAAAGAAACATCACTATTGACCTTACAGTAATGAAAAATATAAACAAATACTTTGAACATTTGTATGCTAATCTATTAGATAATTGAGATGAAATGGACAAACTCCTAAAAAGTACAAACTACTGAAACCAACTAAAAAAAGAAATAGGAAAAAAATAGGCAAAAGAGCTAAATAGAAATTTCTCTAAAGAAGACATAAACACCACCAATTATCAGGGAAATGCAATCAAAACCATGAGATGTCTCCTCATACCTTTTAGAATGGCTATTATCAAAAAGAAGAAATATATCAAGTGTTGGCACGAATGTGGAAAAAAGGGAACCCTTGTACACTGTTGGTGGGAATGTAAATTAGTACAGCCATTATGGAAAAATGTATGTAGTTTCCTCAAAAAGTTAGAATTACTATTTAAGCCAGCAATCCTACACTGGGTATATATCCATGGAAAATGAAACCAATATGTCAGAGAGATATCTACACCTCTATGCACATTGCAGCATTATTCACAATAGCCACCTATGTGTCCATCAATAAATGAGTGGATAAAGAAAATGTGGTACATATAAACAATGGAATATTATTCAGCCTCAAAAAAAAATCCTGTCATTTGCAACAACACAGATGCACCTCGATGATATCATGTTAACTGAAATAAACCAGGCACAGAAAGACAAATACAGTGTAAACTTACTTAAATGTGATATCTAAAAAATTTGAATTCATAGAATCAGAGAGTAGAATGGTAGTTACCAAGAGCTAGAGTTGGAGAGATTAAGGAGATGGTTAAAAAATGCAAAATTTCAATTAGGAGGAATAAGTTCAAGAAATCTACTGTGCTGACTAGAGTTAGTAACAATGTTTTTTATACTTGAAAATTCCTGAAAGAGTAGATTTTTATTTTTTTGTTTTATAATGTACATTTTATTATTTTACAAATTTTTAAATTTTTATTTCAATAGGTTTTTGGGGAACAAGTGGTGTCTAGTGGCATGAATAAGTTTTTTGGTGGTGATTTCTGAGATTTTGGTGCACCCATCATCCAAGCAGTGTATACTGTACCCAATGTGTACTCTTTTACTCCTTGCTACCCACCCTTTCCTCCAAGTCCCCAAAGTCCAATGTATCATTCTCATGCTTTTGTGTCCTCATAGCTTAGCTCCTACATATAAGTGAGAACATACACTGTTTAGTTTTCCATTCCTGAGTTACCTCACTTAGAATAATAGTCTCCAATTCCATCCAGGTTGCTGCGAATGCCATTATTGTGTTCCTTTCTATGGCTGATTAGTATTCCATGGTATATATAGATACACCAAGTTTTCCTTATCCACTCGTTGACTGATGGGCATTTGGGCCGATGCAATATTTTTCAATTGCAATTTCTGCTGCTATACACATACATGTACAAGTATCTTTTTTGTATAATGACTTCATTTCCTCTGGGTACATGCCTATTAACAGTAGTGGGATCAAACAATGGATCTACTTTTACTTCTTCAAGGAATCACACACTGTTTTCCATAGTGGTTATGTAAAAGTATTCCCTTTTCCCCATATTTGTGCCAACATCTATTCTTTTTTGAATTTTTTTATTATAGCCATTCTTGCAGGAGTGAGGTGATATCACATTGTAGTTTTGATTTGCATTTCCCTGATTTGCTTGGTAGTGGCAAATTCCCTCAGCATTTGTTTGTCTGGAAAAGACTGTATCTTTCCTTATGAAGCTTAGTTTTCCTGGATATGAAATTCTTGGCTGATAATTGCTTTGTTTAAGGGGGCTAAAAATGGGACCCCAATCCCTTCTAGCTTGTAGGGTTTCTGCTGAGAAATCTGTTTTTTGTTTTGTTTTGTTTATTTATTTTTATTGTATTTTAAGTTTTAGGGTATATGTGCAGCTTGTGCAGGATTGTTACATAGATATACAAGAGATTGAAGATCCACTCAAAATAAAATGAGAAGGCAAGATTAGAGAAAAAAGAGTGAAAAGAAATGAACAAAGCCTCCAAGAAATATGGGATTATGTAAAAAGATCAAACCTACATTTGATCAGTGTACCTGAACGTGACGGGGAGAATGAAACCAAGTTGGAAAACATTCTTCAGCATATTATCCAAGATAACTTCTCCAACCTAGCAAAGCAGGCCAACATTCAAATTCAGGAAATACAGAGAACACCACAAAGATATTCCTCAAGAAGAGCAACCCCAAGGCATGCAGTCATCAGATTCACCAGGGTTGAAATGAAGGAAAAAATGCTAAGGGCAGCCAGAGAGAAAGGCCAGGTTACCCACAAAGGGAAGCCCATCAGACTCACAGCAGATCTCTCAGCAGAAATCCTACAAGCCAGAAGAGAGTGGGGGCCAATATTTAACATCCTTAAAGAAAAGAATTTTCAATCCAGAATTTCATATCCAGCCAAACTAAGCTTCCTAAATGAAGGAGAAATAAAATCCTTTATGGACAAGCAAATGCTGAGAGATTTCATCACCACCGGGCTTGCCTTATAAGAGCTCCCGAAGGAAGCACTGAACATGGAAAGGAGCAACCGGTGTGACATGGTAAAAAGCCCCATAAAACTGCATACCTCAACCATACCTTGGCTTTCTGTTTAAACTGCTCTGTAACCTGTAATGTGACAAGCAAGCAGTCCAAACCCAGGCCATCTTGGCCCCTGCCACTTGTAATTTCCACCCTACCCAGACAATGTGTAAACAAATGCTTATTTTGACTTTTGTTAACCGCTTAAGTAACAATCAGAATGTCAAAAG
>CAUYLG010018178.1:0-23248 GCA_963573385.1 Cacajao melanocephalus
TTTTTTTTTTTTTTTTTTTTTTTTTTTTTTTTTTTTTTTTTTTTTTTTTTTGCTTTTCTAAAGGGTTAGCTGGAATGGGAAGAAAAGGGAGGAGCAAACAGAACTTGCTGGGCCTGGAAATCAGCCTGGTGACCTGGCAGATTCAGCTTTCATTGTGAGGTAGCCCAGCTGTCTAGTAGAGTAAATACTTGCAAGCTGCTTTTCAAACACTATGGAGCACGTCTTGTGGAATATGATTACAAATCTCACTAAATCTGAAACAGTGTTTTGCAAGACAGACATTTGCTATTTCAGTGCCAGTGGTTCTCAGGAGTCTCTGCAGGGAGCCATGGACATGAGTCCTTCAGGAGTGTCTGTGAACCTGATGGTAGAGAAATGCCGAACTTGCTAGTGAATGCCTAATAACAAACTTTGCAGAGAGCATGAGGCTCTCTCCTGACTACTACAGAAACTCAAGAAATTTTACCATAAAACTGTTTTTTTAATGTTGACCATGTTAGAAGAATTTTCTTTCTAAGACCTTTTATAAGATGTCCTCTGGGAAAGTATGAAATTCTCACATTTACATGAACATGGAGTCACTGAACCCTCAGGGTTAGCCTATTACTTTATCACTGAATGGTCCAAATCTAGAGAGAAACTCAATCACATGAGAGGTTCTATCTTGCCAGACCACCATTTAAATTTAAATTTATTTATTTAAAATTCACCAAAAGGATTTAAATACTTAAGGCAGCTGATAAATGTATACATTCAGTACTTTGACAACAGGTGAAGAAATAAAGGCAAAAGACAAAAGAAAAATAAAATAATAAAATGGGCCAGGAGTGGTGGCACACACCTAAAATCCCAGCACTTTGGGAGGTCAAAGCAAGCAGATTGCTGAAGCCCAAAAGTCCGAGACTAGCCTGGGCAACATGGCAAAATCCCGTCTCTACTGAAAAACAAAAGAAATTAGTAGGCACAGTTGCTGTTGCCTATAGCCTCAGCTACTCAGGAGGCTGAGGTGGGAGGATCGCCTGAGCCTGGGAAGTTGAAGCTGCAGTGAGCCATGATTGCGCCACTGCACTCCAGCCTGGGCGACAGAGGAGAGCCTGTCTCAAAACAAAAACAAACAAAAAAAAGTTTTCTCTTAAGTTCATGATATCCCACTGTATAAATCTGTCCAAATCTTCTTCCTGTGCCTTAGATAAAATCGGAACCCCTTCTGTCACTCACCCCTGCTGACTGCTCAGGCTCCACTTCCCATGGATCTCTCCCATTCTCACCGTGCCCCTGGCATATGGGCCCCTGTTTTTTAACTTGAAGCTCTTTCCCACCTCAGGGCCTTTGCACCTGCTGGTCCCCCAGCCTGAAGTGCTGGTCTTCCTCATCTTTCCATGACCAGCTCCTTGTCAAGCCTCAGCTCACATGTCACATTCTCAGAAGAGCAGTCCCCAGCGACTCCATGTACCCTGGCCTCTCCAAGCACTCTTGATTTCATTGGCCTATTTTAGTGTCTTTTTAGTACATATAATTATCTGAAAGTATTTCCTGGTTTATTGTTTGTCTCCCCCACAAGAATGTAAACTACAGGAATGCAGAATCTTTTGTATTGTGCGTACTCCTCTGTCTCTAGCCTCTAGGTTAATGGCAGGCACATAGCAAGTGCTCAGAATTATTTGGTACATTTATTAACTCATAATTGAAGGGTAGATTTTTTTCTTTTCAGAATTACCTTGAGTTCCAAGAGATTCTGGGATGGTGGTTTGAAATTTTCCATCTCTTCAGTTCCCCCTTTAGTTTCTCCCTTGTTGAAGCAGAGCAGTTATAGGATTGTTCTGTCCTGCCAATATTGAAGCAGAGGTTGACCTGGTGAGAAAAAAGTTGTGTAGGTGCCTACGTCTTTGTAGATGAATTCCATCCACTGGTGTCGACTCTTCCAATTAAACTTCCTCTGATGGTTTATTTTTCTTTTCTTAGTTTTTTCTTATTGCAGTCATAACTCTTTACTTACATTTTCCCACCTTTTCTTGGGCATTTTTCTTCAAAGGGACTAGATAAGCCCTCACATATGGAGATTTTCATTGGGATAATTAATTTTTTCACCTAATACAGCTGACTGACTTTCAAAACTGAGAGATACAAGGCTGGGAGACAGAGATGGTGATGGGAAAAAATGAAAATCATGATTGTACCCATGCCATCTTGTTCTTGTCTTCTCGTAATGAACAGGCATCTCACCAGAACCCTCACCCCTTTCATCCTGGCTCTTGTCCATACATAATGCTAAGAGATCTTTCCAGAATCCTTTTTTTTTTTTTTTTGAAAGAAAGAAAAAGAGAGGAAAGAAAGTGAGAGTGAAAGAAAGAAAAAAAAAGAATGTTAAGAGAGAAAGAAAGAGGGACAGAGAACGAGATTCTTGTTCTATTGCCCAGGCTAGAATGCAGTCTAAAAATGGGTATTAAAAACCTCTTTTATGCCAATAATTGTACTTAACAATGGAGACAGGAAGGAATAAGAGATGTAAATAACAAAAAAGCAGCTAACCAATATTTTATTTAAAGCTGTGAAATTCTATGCAATTGCTGAGGAGTGATTTACTTCCAATTATGTGGTCACTTTTAAAATAGATGTAATGTGATGCTGAGAAAAATGTATGTTTTGTGGATTTGGGGTGGAGAGTTCTGTAAATGGGAATGCATATATTAAGCTCTGATAGATATTGACCAGCTGTTTTTCAAAGTGGTTTTACCACCTTACACTTTTACCAGCAGTGTGTGAGGGTTCTAGTTATTCATGCCCTTGCCAACATTTGATATGTAGGTGTATGCATATAGTTTTGCCTTTTAATCACAGTATTTACAAGAAATAACCAAGATTCAAAATTTTGGGCAGTATGTTCAGAGAACCTTTAATCATCTTTGTATCAATAATGTTTAATCAGAAGATATAAAACCAGATGCTTATTAATATTCCATTCTTATTAAAATGCAAAGATGTTATTTCAGAAGATAATAGTGTTTGTATTAGTTTGTCTTATTTCCTTTCCTCTGAACAGAACTCAGAAACAAATATTAGTTTTTCTCTAATATTCACTTGACAAATAGCTAATAGTAACAAATAAACAGCTGCAATCCCTTTTCACTCTGGCAAAATGGTTTACCTGAGCTCTGCTAGGAAAGCACAGTGACATTCCATTAACCATAATTTAGCTACACAACCATAGACAATTGAGAAATGAACTTTTACAAATAAAGTTTTATTGTAAGACAGCCACATCCATTTGTTTACATATTGTCCAAGACGAAGTTGAATAATTGCAGCAGAGAATACATGGCCTGCGAAGCCTCAAATATTTACTATCTGGCTCTTTACAGAAAATGTTTGATGACGCCTCCTCTAGTGGTATCTATTTTAATTACTAGCAAAATCTGAGAAGCAGGGTTTGCATGACATTTAGTGAAAATTCCAAAGTCCCAGTCCTCACAGGCCTTCAATTAAAACAGATACCTTTAAGGTAGGGTTCATCAATTGTTTTCTGCAAATACTTGAGGAGATAAAGTTTTATTTGTGGATACTGAATGTGAACTTCATATATTTGTCATGTTTTATGAATTACTACTCTTCTCTTGATTTTTCCCCAGCCACTTAACAATGTAAAATCCATTCTTAGCTCATGAGATGTTCAAAAACAGACGTTGTGCTAAAATTTGCCTACATGCTATAGCTTACTTATTCCTTCTCTAGGGTATTAATTGCTGATAAGCCCTGTGAACTCAGCGACCTTGTCTGTTTTGTTTCACTGCTGGAGCGCCAAACTGGTATCACACCTCACACAGAGTCTATGCTCCAAAATAGTTGTGGAATGAAATACTATTGCCATTTTAAATTATGCAGCATGGCACAAATCCTATGCTGAGATTTAGAGGGATTTATTTATTTTACTCTGCATATATGTATCATATGCCTACTATGTGTTCTCCTTTGTGCAAAAACAGATATTATTTACAGGACCTGATGCCAGCTACTTGGAAGAAAAACTCATTAATGTGTCATTTATCTTACACCGCAAATGTCCTACATTCAGGACACTGGATATTAGTATAGTAAATTCATGTGTCTATGAATAGCCACCATTATTATCTGTCAGGCATTTTGATGAGAAAATCAGGAGCATAACTTAACAATGAAGTAGAAGATATTTTTTCCCTTTTCCCATGGGCAAACAAGAGAACAGCTAACATTTCTTTACATAATGCATAATAAATTATGCATAAGTGCAAATTTATAAACAAATCAAATCTCAGCCTGCAACATGGGTTGGTATAGTACAAGCTGGTAACACTTGAGTTTTCTTTTACCGTATTCATTATTAAAATAACTAGTCATCATAAAATTTTTAGACATTTACAGAAGAATAAGGAAGAAAATAAGTACCTAGTAAAATTATCACCAAGGTTACCAGAATTGACATTTTGTGGCATCTTCCCTCTTTACTATCCCCTTCTTCAGTCAGGACATGAGAAAACTACAAACTTCAAGTTAAACCTACTGGTATTCCCGGTGGCTCATGCCTATAATCCCAGCACGTTGGGAGGGTAAGGTTGGTGGATCATCTGAGGTCAGAAGTTCGAGACCATCCTGGCCAACATGGTGAAACTCTGTCTCTACTAAAACTACAAAAATTAGCTAAGCATGGTGGTACACACCTGTAATCCCAGCTACTTGGGAGGCTGACACAGGAGAACCACTTGAACCCAGGAGGTGGAGGTTGCAGTGAGCAGAGGTCATGCCATTGCACTCTAGCCTGTGCAACTGAGTGAAGCTCTGTCTCAAACCTGCCCCCCCACCAAAAAAAAAAGAAAATAAAGAACTACTGGCATTATATCTTCTTTTTGTTACTGAATAACTGTGTGACTTTGGGCAATTAATATATCTGTGCCACAGTTTTCTTACGTGTAAAAAATAGGATAATAACAGTATATGCTAATAGAGTATTATAAAGATTAAATGTGATAATACAACAAATTGCTTAACTGTAAGTGCACAATGAAGGTTGGTTGTTATTAATATTGAAATTTATCAAAAGGTGTCACACTTATTTGATATTTTTTGTCTTCTCCTCCCCTTCCCTATTTTCCCCCTCCCTTTTCCTATTTAAGTTCTTCCCCTCCCCTTGCTCTTCCTGATCTTCAGTGGCTTCATGATGTTCCCTTTTATGATTATGCCCTAATTTACTGTAGAACAGGTTAGGATTACTTTTCCCTTTTCACTGCTCTAATATTATAGTAAATACCCTCGTGTATCCATGTATGTTCATTTCTCACTGAATCTCCCATTATTTCCACAGTATATTTTTGTAAAATGTAATTGCTGGGTTAAAATGTAAGCATATTTTTAAACTTTAAAAAAGCATATTAAAATGTGCCTTTAAAAAAGCTGATACCATATCATAGTTATAAAAGCAGTCTGTGAGACTCACAGTTTTACTGCCATGTATCTTTCACTACTGGCTATTACCTGATTCATGCCAGATAACACTGAGTTTGTACTAGAGACTACCATTTCTTGGCTAATAGCTGTTCTTCATCCTTAGTAATAAAATCTCCCATTTTTAGCTAAGGATGTGGGCACAGCGAACAAGTACTGCATTTCTCATATTCCCATGCAGTTGAGTGTGGTCATATGCAAGAAAATATTAATATGATATTTGCAAATTCTAGCGAGAATAGGGAGATTATAGAAAGAAAGGAGAATATTCCCCTTTCAAGGAGGGAAACATGAGATCTTTTGCCTGTTACTCATTCCTATTGGGTAAAATGAAAACGTAATGGCTGCAGCTCTAGCTATTGTGTGCTATGAGGTGACCTTGGGAAAGGTCAATAATGGAGCAGAAAAATAGCAGCAGCCTGCATTCCTGATACTATAAAGTCTCCAAAGCAACTGAGGGCTTCTATCTTTTTAAGCTATTACTTTTGAGACTTTGGCTAATTCTTGATTCTGATTAAGGGTTTTCTTGATAACTTGCAAAAACTCTTTATAAACTGAGAAAATTCATTTCTGACAAATTTTTCAAATATTTCTCAGACTGATTTTTCATTTCATCCATGGTCTTTGTTATATATAGATACTTATTATTTTCATATATATTTAGAATAATGTCTACGATACTTCCTCTGTGCTAAGCATTTTTCTAAATGCTTTCAAATATTAACTCACTTAATCTTCATGACAAATCTATAAAGTGGAAACTTATTAAATACAAATGATAAGGAAATTTAGGCATAGAGAAGTAATTTACTTAAGGTCACTCATCTAGCAAGTGGCTGAGCTGGGATATGGGACATCTGGATCTGGAACCAGATGTCTTTACCCACTGTGCTGTGCTACCTCATTAGTATGTCCTCCAAGTCAGCTGCATTTGTGACTACTGTGATTGTTTGGGGCTTATGAGCCTTCTGGATTTTAAAAGAAATATATATTTTTACTTCTTGGTTGACTGTTTTTGTTTGTTTTTATATTCAACACTTTATGTAGAATACATTTTGATTTATTTATGTAGATAAATATTAGATTTATTTATGTAGACTTTATTCTGATGGATGGTATAAGATAAAGGTCTTATACTGTAAGACAGAAAATAATTAAAAATATGAAAACTTTCCACTCACTTTTGAGCACATACCTCTTTTTCACTGCTTGTTAAAGTTTCCTTTTAAAAAAAACATACTGCATTCTTATACATTCTAGGTTACATTTCAAGACCACTTATGATACTACATCTATCTATCTATCTGTCTGTCTATAGTTTGAGACAGATTCTCACTCTGTTGCCCAGGCTGAAGTGTAGTGGTTCCATCTTGGCACACTACAAACTCTGCCTCCCGGGTTCAAGCGATTCTCCTGCCTCAGCCTCCCAAGTAGCTGGGACAACAGGTGTGCACCACAACTTCTGGCTAGTTTTTATATTTTTAGTAGAGATGGGGTTTTGCCACGTTGGCCAGTCTGGTCTCAATCTCCTTACCTCGAGTAATCCACCCACCTTGGCCTCTCAAAGTGCTGGGATCATAGGCATGAGACACTGTGCCCTGATTTGATCTATATATTGTTTCATGCTCTATTTGTTAAACAAATGTCTACATAATGCCTATTATGAGCTGGACATGCTGTTTTAATTGTTACAATTTTATAATATGTTTGTCAGTTGAAGAATGGTGAGGTTCATAACTTTGGAAAGGAGAGCTTTATTTCTTATAAAGAATTGTAGCCTACAGGGTGGGCATTTTGATAGGCTGGGAATCCAGAAACATGCATTTCAAGAGAGGAGGAAAGGAAACAGGAATGCATGCTGAGTAGGTTAGCTAGGTATCCACATTCAACAGGTTATATGAGGAGCTATGAATATTCACAAAGGGGAGGCACAGGCGTGCATAGTAGGCCAATATGTATGCAACATGAGTTCCCATGTTCACTTTGGGGTAGAGACTTAACATTTGAATGTATTACAATTAGACCCTATCCATCACAAGGTGAAGCAGTGGACACGAAGTCCCTCTGTGTGCAGGCTCTGTAGACTGGCTAGAACCACTCCATGATCAGGGGTCTGTTACCAGGAAGGAATGCTGGTCAGTTTCTCTGTCAAAACTGCAAAAAGAGAGGGACAGCAGTCTGTGAATTGCTTGAAAATGGTGGTGGAGCAAGTCGTTTGAAAGGGCTGGTTTCTTAGCACTTAGGGAAGAAAGCCTAATGGCAGTTAGGGAGTGATGAGGTATAATGAGGCGTGCCCAACCTCCCATCCCGTCATGGCCAAGAACTGTTTTAAAGGTTTCTCTGGGATCTCCTTGGCCACTAGGGTGTCTGTTCAGTCAGTTGAGGAGCTTAGAATTTTATTTTTATTTCTCACGTTTAACAGAGAGAAGTTCTTACTCTTTGAAAACCATTATTCTTTTACCAGAAAAGTTAAAAGAATATTTTTCCATTTGAGATTTGTTCTATTAATAATAAAATCTATCTTGTGTATGATTACTTAAGCCCATGAATTAACTTGAAGTGACTGACTTATTTTAATGATTCATTCTTTACAGGTGGATTATAGTGTGTATCTCCATTTATGCAAATATATTTTCCTAGCTCTCTAGAGTATATATACTCAAGATTGTTATCTGAGGTATTTGTACATATTTTGTTGTTATTGATGATCATATAGCTATTACTTTTTGACAAATAGAACACTTTATATTTTCTATATATTTTTTTATTTTGTGAGTTTACTTAATCTTGATTGATTTTAAGAATTTTTCAGTGGATTATTTTGAGTTTTATAAGTATTTTTGCTGCCTCTTTTCTAAATGATATTATTATTGTTTCTTATTTTATTGCATTGTCCAGCACTTCCAGATCACTGAAAAAGTAAGGATACAATTAAAAGAGGCATTTTTGTTCTATTTAGGAATTAATTTTTATGTATGTTTATTAACATTTTTCATTTCAACCAAAGTGAAGTCACATACTTAATGAGAAAATCTTAGAAATAGATACTGAATTTTATTAAATGCATCTTTGACACCTATAGTTTATGCTTCTTTGATTTTTGATGTGATACATATTTATATATATTTAATATTTGTCTTAAGTCATATTCACTTTCTAGTGAAAACTCTTATTTGTCATTGTAGAAGGCTGAAATAGTTAATGAAATTTTTTGCTAGTATTTGATGTGGAATTTTTATTGTAATTTTCACAAATAGGATTGGGTTCTAAATTTTATTTTTGTGCTACCTTTGTCAGGTTTAAGTATGACAGTTATTTAGCTTCACAATATGAACTAGGTGGTTATCTTTTTTTTTCCATTATTTGCAACAGCTTATAGATCTTGGGGAGTATCTATTTTAAAAAATATTTTAAAGAGTTTGCCAATGAATTTAGGCTGGCTTTTCATTTAAACAAATTAAAAAGTGCCATAAGATTTTATGAAAAAATTCTTAAATGTATCAAAGATGTGACAAAAGTAAGAAATTGTCATGCAAACATTTAGCGAAGATGGGAACACAGAGATGTAGGTAAAATAGTGAAGCCAATTTTTTTTTTACTTTATTTTAAAAATAACCTATATTTCAGAATTTTAATTGTATACATTTAAGGTGCATAATTTGATTATTTGATATACATATACATTGTGAAATAACCACAAGCACACTAATTGACATATCCATATATGATATTGGATCTCATATCATATGAGATCCGCGTCTAACTGGGGATCAGAAACCACCTTTGCAATGAGAGAATTAGCTCATTCTGGTACACTGGTTTTGAGTTTTTAAGATGTCATATTTGTGGATAGGGACAGAAAACAAAAATAGGAAGTAAAATATGAGAAATCTCTAAGTTCAGACACCAAAATGTTAAAAAGAAAACATTTCCCACCACCCCACATCCATGGGGCTGCAAGGAACTTTACCGGCTACCACCACAAGGTGCTATTTTAAGTGCTTTTCGTACATTTACTTACATAATTTTTCCTAGCAGCCCCATGTGGTAAAAAGCTCCTCTACCCCCTTGTTACATCCATTCTGAAACACTTACATCTCAAAGGGATCGATCAATAGCATTTTACAAGTTTAGTTATTAATGTTTTTTTTTTCCTTTCTTTGAGGCATATATAGTGAGGGTGGGTAGAATTGAGGCAATAACATTGTTTTGTCCTCATTTACAGATGAGAAGCCTGAGAAAGAGACATATTAGTTAGTAGAATATTAGACCTGGTAGTTGGTAGAATAAGGGTTTGAACCTAGGAGGTCTGGGTCCAGAGTTTTGGCTCACACCCAGAGCCCCATACTGCTATAAGCTTTCCACAAGCTCCTTTCCTGTACCCCTTCCTCTTAGGCTTCCATGCTGACCGGATTGTGGTGCATTTGGCTGCTCTAGGCTTTATGAGTTAGATTACCACGCCTGCTTGGACTTTCTGAACCTCATATCCTTGATGCCTGCTTACTGACCTAGTGTGCTCTGCTGCCCCAGGGTCTTGAAATCCAAGGTCAAGCCTCAGGGCCTGTCATATCCCCACCCTTTGCATCTAATTCCCCATCAGCTTATCTCTTAGCCTCATCTTGGCCTGCTGTGCCTGATTTCTGTTTTCCCAGTGTAATTCCCTGGTTATCTCAATGTCATTAATGCCGATAATGATAACAGGAAGGAGACAAAAGAATGGGGATTCCTGAAAATGTGCTTCCTAAAGGTTCTGACTAGCATACCAATCAGTTACAAGTATAGAATCCAGATGTAGATTCAAGCATTCACACATTTGTTCACTCATATACAAACATGATAGTGCTATGCCTTTATAACTACTTATTTGATATAAATTGTCTCCCACAAACACTTAAATGTCTTCAAATGTTAAAAGAATAATTTAGGGGCTGGGTTCAGGGATTTTGTCTTTTCGTCTCTGCCTTCCCTGGAATTTACTACAGATTTTTAGATGCAGTGAGTGCTGGTGTGTTTGGATGGGATTCATTGCCTTGCAGTACATTTGGGTTCAAGAAATGACATTATATCCCCTTTGCATTTATTGTTCAGCATTTCTAAAGTATCATTTCCTGCCTAGGTGGGCAACCTTTCTGTAAACAGAACACTTGCTTTCTGATCTGAGCCTGTTCTATACAGTTAAGACAGAGAAGTTTCTCAGTGTGGCCTCAAGGGCAACTCTCTGGATAAGGACGATGACTCATCCTCCCAGGGTCTTCCTGCTGAAATGCTGCAAATAAATATATTCTGCAGAGGACACAGAGTACTGTGGTATGAAAAACAGAAAGCCCAACCCTTCTGGACAAGGATGATTTGCAGTCACAAAACTGTCAGCCACATCTGAGAAACCCCTTGCAAAGGGAGAATCAGTAGATTAAATGGTGCCCCTGTATGTTTTGCCACTTTAAAATGGTGCAAGCTTATTTACTTAAAATTGTAAAGAATTTGCTTAATTGCAGAGCCTGGAAGGCAACACTGAAATGCAGAGATAATAATAGAATGTCAGGGCTAGAAAACTAAGGATCTTGGTGAAACATATTAACAGTGCCGAACCAAAAGAGGTATTTAGTTGTATTTACGCAAATAGCTTGTTTTCTGATAATACTTGTAATTATATAATTATTGGGAAATACAAGAAAACAGTTTTTTTCTCTCAACCTAGGTGGTAAACTCCTTATTGAATATTTTCTCCAAGGATGAGAACATAAGGGTCAGTAAGTCATGTAAAATATATTCCTTTAAAAAACCTTTATTAATTTGGCAGTATTTGTCATGGCGATGCCAGGCGTGGGAGTGGGATGAGGGCTTGTGTATATAGCTGGAGAAGAGCCCAGAGGAACCCCCAATGCATTGAGGAGCAGCCTTGCAAGCACCAGGAGACGTAAGAACACATAAGAGCCCCGTACTTGGGGGAGGGTATAGTAGTGATCAGCAAAAAGATAGATACGGAGATGTGTTTGGAAGGACAGGCTTAAATTCCCTGGATGAAGAAAGGTGGAATTAAGATTGATTATTCCAGATGAAATGAGCAGCTTATGCAAAGAAACAAAGTGTGAGATCCCATTTTTCCTTTGGAGAACTATAAGTAACACTCAGTATAACTAGAGCTTAAAGGGAGAAGGGAAGCATGACAAAGCTGGAGTAGAGAACAAGTAGACATTGAAAGGCCATGTCTTAGGTTGGGTTTCTCCAGAAACAGGCCCTGAGATAAAAACTTTAAGGCCAGTGGTTCATTTGGGAGGTGATTCCAGGAAGCACCGTTAGAAGAGGGGAAGTGAGAGCAGATAACAACTGTGGGCAACTGGCTATCTATCCTCTGGAGACCTCTAGAGACTGTGTATCTCTGAGTTGTCTCACTTTACAAATGGGAACTGGGATCTATATCCAGCCAACTCCCATCTGTTTTTGGGTGAGAGCTGCTCCCAGGAGAGTTAACTCCCTGACACTTGGGGCTTTCCCTTGAGGCTAGAAAGAGCCCCGAGGCAGAGACGTACATGTGCTTGTGGTAACAAGCTATTGGCATGGGTAAGAAAGATGAGTGCTAAGAGGATGAGGATGGAACACTAATAGTATAGGCCATGTATGCCATGCTAAGGATTTAGGCTTTTAATCTAAGGGAAATGAAGAACCACTGAATTATTTTAATATGGAGGATGGTGATGTGATGAGATTCGCATTTTAGAAACATTTTTTTCTGGTACCAATAAGAAGAATGGATTACAGTGGTCCAAGAAAAGTGGTTGAAATAGGCAATGAGGATGCTTTGCTGTAATTTAGAGGCAAAATCATGAGGGCCTGAAGCATTGGTGTGCTGGCGAATGTTTAACAATTGAGTCATACACATACACAGTAATCCTGATTTGTATGGTTTGGTGATACCTCCAGCATGGCCAAATTCAAGCAACCAGTGTGCTGTCACTGAACGCTGAGTCAGGAGGAAATAGATGCACTGAATCATCTCTTACTCCAGCACACCACTGGGCTGACTGTGATTGTATGAAGAATAAGGAAACTATTTGAAGAGAAGTTGAGTAGAATCATAATTGACAGGGAATGGGTAAGATGTTATGAGGCAAAAAGAAAGACACTCGGATTTTTGGCTTTTATAACTAATTAGGTGATGTTACCCTTCACTGAGATAGGAAATTTAGAATAATGATAATATCAATGATAGTAGTGGGAGTAGCAAACAGAATGCTTACTATGTGCCAGGCACTACTTTAAGCCTTTTACATACATTAACTTATGTAATTTTCACAACAATCTTATAAGCAAGTTAGCACTATTATAACCATTTTACCGATGAAGAAACTGAGTTGCAGAGAGGTTAATTCATACACCCAAGTTGTTATGTGGCTGGGTCAATATCAAATATCCAGTTAGTGTTCAAATTTACCTGATTGTTTTATAAGTACTTTCACAGTTGCTCACTCAAATACATCATTCCTTTTCGTTTACTAGCTGAAATTTTTCTTGTAAATGAGACTTTTTTCATCAATTATTCGGTAACTTTGTTGTATAGTTTTGTGACAGAAATGTAGGGCAAATGCTAGATTCTTTCCCTTTAGCTGCCAGTTTCAGAATAATGAGTAGGTTCACTGTCACCTCCAAAGATGACCATTGAGTTTTAGAAATTACCATATGAATATATGGATTGTTTTTAACAGGTTTACTGAAATATAATTTGCGTACCATAAAATTAACCCCTTTAAAATGTATAATTCAATGGGTTTTAGTATATCTACAGAGTTATGGCACCATCACCACAGTTTTAGAACATTTCCCTCATCTCAAAAAGAAACTTCATGAATACATAGAATTTTTTAGAAGATGTTTGATGTGTTTCAATTCATTGTAGTAGTATTCTCTTGAGGCTCATATTGTGCCATATTTGGTCAGTGGGAGCCCCTTTGAGATAGGTTTCTCTATCAAGTTATAACGAAAATAAAATGAAAGAATCATTTTTAAGACGCCTAATATTTAGGGGATGCTAAGATTGTGGTTATCAACCTTGCATGCACATTAGAATCACTGTAAGAACTTTAAGACATCTTGGTACGTAGTTCATTCCCCATACCAATTACAGCAGAAGCTCTGTGGGTGATACCCAAGCATCAATAGTTTTAAAAGCCCCCATGTGGATTCCAATGTGAAGTCATGGTTGAGAACCACTGAACTTTGAGGATGTGAATTAATTTCCTACCTTTCTCCCTCTCTCTTTTCCTACACCCTGCCCAGACGTTTCTCTCTCAATTCTCACTTCCAATCCCAGTCAAATATATCACTTTTTGGCCCAGTCACTCAAGCAAGATACCATAGTCATTGGACACTGTTTTTCTCCAGCACTCTGTAAATTCAACAGATTTTATGAAGATGAATGGCCAGATCATATTTTTACTATAAAAAGGATACTTCTGTCAACAATATAAAGAAGATGTTGATGAATCCAGTGAAACTACTCACTATTTAAGTGCTTCCCCGGGACTTACTGTAATAACCTTTACATTCCTTAGCATGATATTGTAGGCTACCCGTGACCCAATCTCAACCTTTGTTACCAACCTTATTTCACACTGTAAATCTCTGTGTCCTTCAGTTTGGTCATATTTGTATACATTTTCTCTAACACCTTACCACAGAAAGGGTGGCCTGTCATAGACCTGTAACACTGGTATTCCCCAGGATCTTGCTAGAAATCTAGGATTTCAGGCCCCATGCATAGGCCCAATTGAATCCAGTCTGCATTTTAACAATATTCCCCTGTTGATTCATAGGCACATTAAAGTGTGAGAACATTTCTCTAACATGCCATGCACTTTCCAGCCTTTTCTGCCCTCCTTATGCCCTGTTCTTTCTGTACATGTCAGTTCTTTCCTTTTCTCTTTTGATTCATCCTTGAAGCCTTAGTTCAAATGTTGCTGCCCCAAATTCATTTATTTCCCACATTCCCATCTCTGAATATAAGTGCTTTTTTCTTTTTCACAGCTGTGATGCTATGTTTGTCGTATTTTTCTCATAAAACATTAATTTGGGTTTTTTAGTGACTCAGGTACATGAGAGACAACTATATTCAAAGCTCTTGAGTGCAATAATCATGCCTTATTCATTTCTGTATCCACTTAGCACTGTATTTTGCAGATATTAGAATTTCTATTTAAAAAATAAAAAGGGGAATACATGAATGAATAAGCCTGGTTAGAGAATGTCAGCATCTGCTTTCCCTGACCCTTTCTGCAGAAGTCATTGATGTCTTCAACTGGCACACCCAGCCAGTTTATTTTTATATCCAGTCTTGATCAAGGAAAGCAGCTTGTATTAACATAACACCCACTAGGTATTGATGTCTGGAATTACTGTGGACATGAACTCTACCACATGTGTCTGGTGTGAACTCTGGGCACTGCATGCTCACTGATCTGCTTCCTTTTCCCTATTTCCAATCCCCTTCCAGTCTCACTGTGTGCACCCAGCATGTAAAACTAAATTCATTTCTATGCTTGGTTTGAAATCTCATTCTTCTTCTGTCTTCTACCATACACAGTCCACCCTCCCTGGATGTATACGTTACCTGAAATCTCCAACATAGCACTTTTGAACACTGTACTTTAGACTGCTGGTCAATGCTGTCCACCAACCCACACATTGACACACAGATACACACACAACGTGGACAGGTTGCTTCCTCCAAACCAGTCCTACAATTATCCTTCTTTTTTCCTGTGGCTTCTGCTGGAGCTTCTTATGAATAAATGTAGTCCTTGAGATTTTGACTTGGACCTAGGGACGTAGGGACTGAAGGTTGGACAATTGTGGCTTTACCAGGTACTAGGAGAGGTGGTCTATTTTGGTAGGAAGTATTTTTTATGAAGAACCTTAGCACTATGCTGAGGTATTCATACTGTGTTTGCATTATGCTGGTATTTCCACCTGTGCTATGCCTTCTTGTAACTACTGTCTTAGTCCAAGTTAGGATGCCATAAGTACCTAAGTACTTAAGTACTAAGGAATGGGTGGCTTATAAACAGCAGAAATTTATCTCACAGTTCTGGAGGCTGAGAAGTCTAAGATCAAGGCACTGGCAGATTCAGTGTCTGATGAGGGCCCAATTCCTCATAGATTTCCTCCTAGAGTAACCTTACATATGGTGGAAGAGGAGAGGGATCTCTCTGGGGCCCCTTTTATAAGAACACTAATCCCATTCTTAAGGGCTCTACCCTCATGACCTAATGACTCCCGCAAAGTTTCCATCTTCTAATACTATTACATTCAGGGTTAGGATTTTAACATATGAATTTTGGAAGGACATAAACACTTAGTCCATTGCAGCTACTTAGGGCATAATAAATTGATTCACATCTCATTAATATTTCTAACTTAGTGCTATAGACCCACAAGTATTATTACAGCCAATATATCTCCTACTTCAGTGTTGTCATTTATCTCTGAATTGTCGAAAAACTAAGGGCTTACCTCACTTATAGGGGCAGGGACTCAGTCCTCCATCAGTTCTAGATGGGAGGACAAATGATCTCTCCACTCTTGTTACCTTTTGCTGCCATATAGTATTACATGGAACATCGTTCTGTGGCATCCTGTGAGCATTTGTTTACTCCAGGGTAATAAGTCTGCTAATCCAGGTCCCCATATAGGCTACAGTGGCGTTCCGGATTTGGTCTCCAAAGCAACAGCTCTCTTGGATTCATACTTACATGCATATCTCTTATCTGCAAATATCACTACTGCTAGTATATCCGGATCTGAAGGGCCTTCTAAGCATAAGTCATATGCTGATTTTTTTTTTAACTACTCACTTTTTTTTTCCAGATGGAGTCTTGCTCTGTCACTCAGGCTGGAGTGCCGTGGCATGATCTCGGCTCACTGCAACCTCCACCTCCTCAGTTCAAGCAATTCTCCTGCCTCAGCCTTCCGAGTAGCTTGGATTACAGGCACACACTACCATGCCTGGCTAATTTTTGTATTTTTTAGTAGAGACAGGGTTTCACCATGTTGGCCAGGCTGGTCTTGAACTCCTGACCTCAAGTGATCCTCTTGCCTCAGCCTCCCAAAGTGCTGGGATTACAGGCATTAGCCACCATGCCTGGCCTTAACTACTCATTTTATATATCTAGCCATGTCTGTGTTCTTGGACTAGATTTACTGGTTTTTTTTCTTCAAGTATATAATAAATTCTGTTCCCTGAATTTCACCTATGACCTTCATCTCCCAATGCCAGTTGTTGTTCTTAACTCGGCAGGTTGTTGTAATCCTCAACATTGGGCGATCATGATATTTGCATATTTCTGGATACATGTGAAAATTGTTTTAAGAATTGTTTTAAGAATAGGTAGTGGGTTTACATTTTATTACATAATAGGAAATAATTAAAATACTGTTAAACCAAATATAAGCTGGCCATGGATAGGTCAGTCAATGAATGTGACATGAAATAAAGGTTATAATGAATCCAATTCTGAGTACCTGGGTTGTAAATAAATTAAAGTACTTTCCAGTTTTGGTCATACAACTATTTTTTCCCTTCATAATCCAAGTGACACCAAGCAGAAAAGTAGTTCACAATTTTATCTTAGAAAATTTCGTATCCATCTTAGAACACATTAGCCTCATTAGTAAGAAATCCGAACTTCATCAATTCATCTCTCCTTTTGCGGTAAGAATCAAACTATAGGCTCTCTAGGGTGTGGAGAAGAGAGAACTTTTCCTTGAAACCCCTGCTTGTAAAAAAACAAAGGGAGTCAAATGCCTGCCGCCATATGCAACTTTGGGTCTACATTACTGGAGATTCCATTAGAGAGTTAGTCTGTTCAGTATTTAGCTGGATGTGTGTGAATTGTTATGGGTGATCTTCAAGGCTAGCATCTTGCAAAGGCTAGTCCTAGAAGACTTTTTAAAATATTGGTAGTAGAGAATAATGTTACCTCTTTATTGAGACATGCATGCAGCACACATACTGCATGCATGCCTCTCAATTAAGCTCCAGATCAGTTCCTTGTTGTCATAATTTTTAAATTTGATTAGCATCTTCAGACTATAAAAACTCTTCTGCATGGAGGAGTTGGTGTTGCCAAGTCTCATCTAAACTCCATCTAATTTGAGCTCTTCTATTTGTTGAACTCCTGAACCCCACACCCATGACCCAATTCTCTGGGAGAACAGTATGCTCTGCCCAATGTTGCCCTCATTCAAGGTGACTGGCCATGGAAATGAGTAAACATTGGCTACTACAAGGTCATTCTCTAATTGGTTTCTTCATGGAAGAAGGAAGAAGAACACGGCTGTTGTTGGAATATTTGTATATCCAAGGAGTATGACTACATTTACTCCCGTTTAATTATTTTCTCCAAAGGCCAACAATAATACCTACTCACTATAAACATTCAAAAAACAGAAAAGTTTAAAGAAGCAGGAAGAAAAGACTGACCTATGTTCCCAACACCCAGAAGTAAAAATTTATCATTTTTGGTATATCTTCTTTGTCTTTTTCTAAGTGTTGCTTTATGTAGATATGTAACAGGTTGTGGTTTAAACCTAAGCTACACCCATTGTTTGGAGTCAGGCAGGTGCGATAAATTTGTAAGTGACTCACTAGAAATCTATTTGCATGATGACCTTATACTAAGTCAAAAAGGTAATTATTGGGTAGTTGGTTTAATACCTGGGTGATGAAATAATCTATACAACAAACCCCCATAACCCGAATTTACCTATGTAACCAGCCTTTGCATATACCCCAAACCTAAAATAAAAGTTAAGAAAAAGAGAAGCCTTATAGAACCTAACAAATAAGCAAATGAAAAGATGCTGAAAATTGTTAATCACTAGGAAAATGCAACTTAAAAATTATGATGAGATATCATGACACACTCATTAGAATGGCCAAAAGTGACAAGTCTGTAACTGGCAAGGATATAGGACAACGGGAACTCTTATACACTGCTGGTGGAAACATAGAACAGTATAACCACTTTGGAAACACTTGTGGTATCTTAAAAAATTAAATATGTATCTACAATATAATCCAGACATTTCACTTCTAGGTATTTATCTAGCGAAATTAAAAACATGTAACACAAATAGACTTATACATGAATTTTCATAACAGCATTCAACGTAATAGCCAAAATTTGAAAATAACCCAGTTGGCCATCAACAGGTGCATGAATAAACAAACTTCAGTATATCTAGGTAATAGAATACACACAACTTATATGAATCTTGTAATACGCTGAGTGAAAGAATGCAGAGGAAAATAAGAGTACATAGTATATGATTTCATTTATATAAAATTCCAGAAAATGAAAACAAATCTCTAGTGAAAAAAATGCAGATTATTGGTGCTTGGGGATAAGGGTTACAGAGGGGCAGGATGGAAGGATTACAAAGGGACATAAGGCAACATATGGAGGTGATGGATATGTTCAATACCCTCCTTTGTAGTGATAGCTTCATGAATATACATATATGCTAAAATTTGTCAGATACTTAAATATATGCAGATTATTGCATTTCAGGTACAGCTTATGAAAGCTATAAAAACATATTCTTTCTTGGATGAGACATGGTATTAGTCAGGGGTCACTGGTTATAAATTACGGAAAGTGACTTGGTCTCAAATTAAAATGAATTCATTAAATGGATAAGGGGAATTTATAGAACTGTTAGGAAGGCTGAAGTTCGAGACCTTGAATGGAGCAGAAAAAAGACAATATCAAAGACCCAGAAAACCGGAAGGAGAGTACTACCTCATATCTGGTACCATTTGGTTAGAGTGCCTCTGATGCTAGATGACTACCTCCTGCCATTTTCAGGCTAGAGTAATGGGATAATGGACTCACAGCATTATCAATCGGTTTAAGGGTAAAATTCCAGTGAGGGAGTATTCTCCTTGGCTGGGAGAAAGGGACTATGGCTAATTTCTTGGGGAAATCACAGTGCTATTAGGAAGGGAGAGGAGATGCTGGGTACCATTTTAAACTAGAAACAAAACAACAAAAAACAGGCCAGGCACAGTGGCTCACGCCTGTAATCTCAGTACTTTGGGAGGCTGAGGCAGCAGATCACTTGAGCCCAGGAGTTGCAGACCAGCCTGGGCAACATGGTGAAACCCCACCTCTTTAAAAAACACAGAAAATAGCCAGAGGTGGTCGTGTGCACCTGTACTCCCAGCTACTTGGGTGGCTGAGGCGTGCTTGAGCCTGGGGAGGTCAAGGATGCAGTGAGCCAAGATTGCACCACTGCTCTCCAGCCTGGGCGACAGAGTGAGACCATGCCTCAAAACAAAAACAAAAAGACTCCAAATGCCTGCCACTCTTGGGAACATTTACATTCTGTTCCAGTTATTATTGATCCATAACAAATCACTCTTAATGATGACCATTTTTTCTGGAGACTTTTTCATCCATATGCGGTTTTTTTTTTTTTTTTAAATTAAGCTCATTTTCACCTTTCTCTGGTACTTCCCTGAGTAGCTTAATAATCAACCGTTTGAATTCTTTATCTGGCAATTTGGAGATTTCTTCTTGGTTTAGATCCATTGCTGGGGAGGTCTTTTGCGGGCATTATAGAATCTCATTTTGTCCTATTACCAGAATTACTTTTCTGGTTCTTTCTCATTTGGGTAGACTGTTTCAGTGGAAAGGTCTGGAACTCAGGGACTGCTGTTCAGATTCTTTTGTTTCACTGGATGAACCCTTGATGTGGTACTCTTCTCCTTCCCCTAGAGATGGGGCTTCCTGAGAGCCATACTGCCATGATTGTTATTGCCCTCCTGGGTTTGGCCACCCAGCAGGGCTACTGGGCTCTGGACTGATGCTGAGGAATGTCTGAAGAGTCCTGTGATGTGATCTGTCTTCAGATCTCCCAGCCATGGATACTGCTTGGGTGATGGGTTCACCAAAATCTCAGAAATCATCACTAAAGAATGTATCCATGGAACCAAACGCCAACTGTTCCCCCAAAAACTATTGAAATAATAATAAGAAATCACTCCTAAACTTAATAGCTTAACATAACAAAAATAATTTCATTATTTCTCATGTGAGTCAGGAAATTGAGGAAGGACTTGGTTGGGTGGTTTTGGCCCCACCTCTCTCTATATTTGCAGTGAGATGGAGCTGCAATAGTAAGGGACTGGCGGATCTTAGGCCTTCCCGGGAATCTTTCTCTTCATGTAGCCTCAATTTTCTTTATGTGGTTTCTATTCATGGGCTAGTCTGGGCTTCCTTACAGCATAGTAGCCTCATGGTGGTTGAAGTAGTCAAGAGAGAACATTCCAGTTGACGGGGCAGACGCTACATTGCCTTCTGTGACTCAAACTCAGTGTCACTTCTGCCTCATTCGGTTGGTTACAAACAAGTCACAAGCCTACCCACATTCAAAAGGACAGAGATATCCCATCTCTGGATAGGAATAATGTTAAGGTCACATTTTGAAGAAGTGCTTGTGATGGGAGATACTGTTGCGGCCATCTGTGGAATATACATACTGCTACGTTTGCTCTTGATAGTTAGGAAACTTCAGCTCTTCTGGTCTCAAAGTGTGTAACTAGCACATTGAATTACACAATTCTTGTGGGATGGTATCTTTAAAAATGAAATCACTCTTTCTTCTGCTTTCATAGAGGCAATATAACTTTCTATGTGATTCTTAAAGATCTGTTGAAAGCTGGGCTCCAGATTTTCCCTTGGCAATGCCTAAAGAAGAGATATCATGGTAAGGAGTCCTAGAATGATATTTATAAACTCTAGGGTTCTATCTTATCTTTTGTTATAATCCTTGGCTACCGAATCTTAGTTTAACTCTCTGTAAAATGGAAATTCTATTTCTCCTATGCACTCTACAGCTTTATGGCAAGGAGCAAATAAGGTTGTTAGTGTGAGAACAGTATAAATGAATAAAGGTCACATAAAAATAAGGTATTGCTATTGTCCTTTATTTATTTATTTATTTATTATACTTTAAGTTCTGGGGTACGTGTGCAGATGTTGCAGGATTGTTACATAGGTATACACATGCCATGTTGGTTTGCTGCATCCATCCCCCCATCACCTACATTAGATATTTCTCCTAATGTTATCCCTCCCCAATCCCCCCCCCACCAGCTGTCCTGCCCCTAGCCCCCCACCCCCCAACAGACCCCAGTGTGTGATGTTCCCCTCCCTGTGTCCATGTGTTCTCATTGTTCAACCCCCACTTATGAGTGAGAACATGCGGTGTTTGGGCTATTGTCCTTTTAAGTAATTTCAATGTTTCACAGCCCATTCAGGCCGGAAACTTCCCCTAATATCTGACATAAATATATTTAGCTGCCATAGTTCTCTGTAACCAACTAACTTGAAGTTGATTGTGCTTAATTCCCTCTGGTGAAATGGTAGCAGAGCCACATGCTCTGTTGTTTTCACTGTATTGGCACCATATAATTTGATTTGTATTCTGTGCATTACATAAGCCTGTGGCTCAGCTAACAAACAATTCTGAGCTTCTAGCTTCTAGTGTTATCATTCAAAAATCACTAGATCATTTTCCTGATCACTGTATTGCATTGCTATGGCTTAATACAGACTTTGTTTTGGTTCATTGTCTCTAGACTTATTATTTTACATTTGTCTGCATTAAACTGCATTCTCAGTTTATTGGCCCAGTCACCATAAGGTACCAATCCATCTGAATTATGCCATTGAATTTTTTCCTACATACTGTGTATATTTCATATAAAACCAATAAAAATCTATGTACCTTAGAGGAGGTCATGAATGTTTTATTGGTTAAACTTCAGGGTCAGACTAACAACTCAAAACAGGTCAACTCAGTGTTCAAGATACCAGGCCACTGAGCAGAGCAGAGCTTCTAGGAGGAAAGGAAGCCAATATTTTCCAAGAGAAAGCTTTGATAAAACCTGGTTCACTCTATAAATTTGTACTATATTCTCTGGTGGCCTAGGGCTCATACTTTTAGAACTCTCATTTTATCTTTGTTTAAATACCCATGTTATAGTACCTTTAAAAAATATTTTCCTGAAAAGGAATATGATCCATTCAAAATGAGACTGCTTATGTCAGAAAACCAATTAGCTTGGACCACTGTTCAGAAAGTTGCTTAAGAATTAGACAAACACATTTAATGAAAATTAAACTCAAATGATGGCTGTCTTCATTCATGTAAAACATGTTTGGGGCCTACTCTGTGGCAGGCAGTTAGTTGGAGTAAAAAGTAAACTGCAGAGATCTGCTTTCAAGAAATGATACATTAACAAAGGAAAAACTCAGTGATAAATCATTACAGTTCACTTTTATGTGAAATGTCTTCGGATATTTCCATAGAGCACTGCAGGTGTACAGAGCATGGGGTGACTCATTCTGCTTGGGAAGATTAGGATGTTTGAAAACAACAAGAAATTGAGTTTAAGCGACAGTATTGAGTATTGAGAATATTGACCATTTTCCTCCTTGGCTTTGAGACATGGTGGAGTATGAAGCAATCACATATTTACAGGGAAAACATAGTCTGTTATCTCCTTGGTCCTCCCTCACCTACCCCAGCTTCCAGAGGTGATAGGAACTCCTAAAGACGACTCATGGAAAATTAAAGAGATGATCAGGAATATATATATATATATATATATATATATATATATATATATATAACTATATATATAGATAGTGTGTATATATATAAATACAAAAATATATCTGTATATGTATATATATGTCTATATCTAAATTAA
>CAUYLG010018179.1:0-21385 GCA_963573385.1 Cacajao melanocephalus
GAACAAGGCCTTTTTCAATGGCCATGTGACTGAGCCATGTTTCATGTGAATCCTCAGCCCCAGTGAAACACTCAGATGATGCAGCTCTTGGCTGACAACTGGACTGCAACCTTGTGAGAGGCCCTGAGCCAGAAGCACTCAGGGAAACCTCTCCTGGATTCCTGAGTATTGGAAAATGTGGGAGCTGTTAAGTTTTCGGTAATTTATTATACAATAGTAAATAATACAGCTTCACAAGACAGGATGAATTATTGCACTTTAATTTTCATTTGCCCTAAATTTAGTAGTATTATTATCATCATCATTATTATTGAGACAGGGTCTTGCTCTGTCAGTCAGGCAGGAGTGCTGTGGCAAGATGACAGCTCACTGAAGCCTTGACCTTCCGAGCTCAAGTGATCTTTCCACCTCAGCTGTCTGAGTAGCTGGGAGTACAGGCATGCACCACCATGCCTGGCTAAAATTTTTATATTTTTGGTAGAGATAAAGGTTTTGCCATGGTGCCTAGGCTGATCTTGAACTCGTGAAATCAAGCTCTCTGCTGACTCTGCTTCTGAAAGTGCTGGAATTACAGGCATGAGCCACCACATCCAGCCTAAATTAATTATAGAATATTAAACGTCATTTGGTTTTAAGAGGTATGAAGAATTTCCATGGCTAAATATGATGTATTTCATTATCATTGACAATGATTGCTTAATTTGAACTTCAATTTCCAACTGTGTCCCAATTAAAGTCAAAAGAAAGACCCAGGCCATGCTAGGCGGATTCTCTCATGGCCCCCCATGATAGACGTGTGCCCCTGCTAATTCTCCTGCCCCAGTTATTGAAAGAACAATAATGTAGGTGCTGCCTTGAGATCCTAAATCAGTTGACTTTAAGACAGGGACTATCCTGGGTTGGGCCATCCTCATCTGGTGAGCCCTTGATAGGACTGGGTTCTTCCTGAGCATACAGATTTACAGTGCAAGAGGGATTCAGCATGAGGGGTTTCCTCCACTGTGTGGCAAATAATGCTGGTGGGCACCAGGAATTGAGAGAAGCCTCTCCCTACCTTGACAGCAGACAAGGAACAGGAACCTCAGTCCTACAATTGCCAGAAACTCAATTCTGTCACCTCTGTATAAGCCTGAAGGAGGCCCTCAAAATGAAATCACAGTTTTGGGAAGTCCTAAACAGAGAACCCTCCAATCATGCCCAGATTTCTGACTAAGGAACTGTAAATAAATAAATAAGCGTTGTTTGGTCCGGCATGGTAGCTCACCCCTGTAATCCTAAGGTTTATGGGAATAATGGAGGATGATGACTTGCAACCAGGAGTTTGAGACTAGCCTGGGCAATTTGGGAGATGTGGGCAACCCCTCATATAGGAAGGAGGGCTAAGCAGAATCCTGGCATGATTAAGGCCTGAAGAGTATCTCAGTCTATAGTGTTATTAGTCAGTTATTTCCTTTTATATAATCCTTTATATAATCATATATTAGTTTATAGAATTAGGCCTTGGAGAATATCTGTTTATAGTGTTACTGCTTAGTTATTTCCCTTTGTATAATCCTCTTTATATAATCATATGTTAGTTCATAGAATGAGTGCCTAAAGAATACCTTACCACTCAGTTATTTTCATATATATATATATATGTATATATAACTATATCTTAGTTCATAATCGGAGGAATGCCTAGAGTAGACACAGTACAGAGCATGAATTAAGGAATAAGCAGCTTATAGTCACAGGAATGTCTGGAGCAGACACAGTGCAGAGCATGATTTAAGGGAAAACAGTTATATCAGGACAAGAATCCATGGCCCAGGTGGCAGCGTGCAGTATCATAAAGATACGCGTTGTATGGCAGGCTTGGGACAAAAGCCACTCCTCCTGATAAAGGAGTTGTAGGACCTTGCTCCAGTTCTTGTGGAAGGCTGCCCTCAGACCGGCAATCACAACTTGATGACTGTGAACTTTATCAGCTCTTGTTACTGTGCTGTTTAAAAGCATCTTCATATAGAACTCACTGGAAGCTACCAGCAGGTGGCGGTAACCCTGACAGCTCTGCCACTGCTGTGTGACTTAAAGCATCCTCCTATAAATATTAGAAGTAGCTTGCCCATAGAGATATTGCACACTGCACCCTCTTCACTGCGCACAGCCCACCTCCATGCCTCAGTGACCTAACGGGGGTGGGCCCCTTGTTTTATTCCTCAGGACCCTACCACTATACTTAAAGATGATTTCACTCACTGCCCTGCCCCTTAATCTATACACAATAAATACTTTAGAGAAGAAAACAGGTAAAAAAAAAATAATAATTAATAAATACTGATGCTTCTGGACATTCAGGGCCTCACCTGACACCACTCATAGGTGGCATGGCCCCCCGAGCCCAGCTGCATTTTCCTTGTACTTCTGTGTCCTGTCTCTTTATTTCTCAGATCCTGTGCCTAAGCACAGCATAAGGGCCACCCCATGACCCTGTGGGGCCCTCAGCCCTACAGGGACAACTTCTCTACGAAAAAGAATTTTTTTTAAAGAATTTAGTTGGGCATGGTGGCACTTCCCTGTAGTCTTAGGTACTCTGGAGACTGAGGCAGAGGGACCCTAGAGCCCAGGAGTTTGAGGCTGCAATGAGTCATGATCATGTGACTGCACTTCACCCTGGATGAAAGAGGGACACTCTGTTTCTAAAAATAAATAAATAAATACAATAAAAGGGCATTGTTTAAAGCCAATGTTTGTGGCAATCTGTTATGCAGTCATATAAAATTCATACACAGGCTCAACAGACACACGGAATGAATTTATGAATTTATATGCACACTACATGTATAAAATAGAATACTTTCTTTTCCCAGCATTTTTTATTTTATAATTTTCTGTGATGCAATTAAATTTTAATACAATCATATTTCATTCAATCAGTCAACAAAAATTAATTTAGTCCCTAAGCTGAACCAGGTATGCCCTCATATGCTCACGTGCCTGACATGCTAGAAGCTTCACAAGATCAAGGTGGAGTCATTGTAGTGTTTTAGGTGAAGAAATGACACACTCTGACTCACAGTAGCAGGACCACTGTGGAGAGAACAGTTACATAGCAGGTAATAGGACAGTGTTAGAGCCACAGTTCAGGAGTGACAGGGTGGTGGGGACTAAAGGGAGAGGAAGGCCTGAGGGATAAGAGGGGTGAGAGGAATGGAGGGAAAGGCTGCAGCAGTAGGAGGTGAGTAAAAGGAGCAGAGGGAAAGAATTCAAAAGCAACAGAATTCTTAGGTTTAAACACATTGTTTTACAGATTTTTAATACATCCATCTACAGAGCCTAGCAGGGTGTTCCTTGCATTTGGCTTTTAACACCCTATGTGGGACTGCCTCAAAACCAACTGCTTTTTGTGCTTTTGTTTCAGGTATTAAAAAATACTAAGTGTTCCAATAAAATATGCACACCACTTAGATACGGGTACTTCCTAAAAACAGGCAGTGCATGAGCACTGGTGAGGGGCATTGTGACCGCATTGAACACTCGCTACTGTGAGGTGAATGAAGTCTGTACTGGCTCCTGGTTGTAACATACAGTCCCACGGTGTGCTACTTTGTATTGAGGAGATGTCCTGGACTCACACAGAAACTCAGGGCTACGGAATGAAGGTAATTTTAAACTACAGCAAGAGTCACAGATACATTATCTGGGAAAGCAAAACTTAAGAGCTCTGTGAGTCGTCAGTTATAATTTATTTAGACATATTTATGTATCAAGGGGCCAAAGGAACAACTTTTACACATAAGATTCCTGATCATTCAAACCTTACCAAGATTCTACTGTTCACTGCAGCTAATAAAAACGAAACTGGTCTCCGTTCTATCTCATGCGCTCAGGCACAACTTTTCCACATTTAAAGAATAAAAAAAAAAACTGTCTCTACACCTCCATTCCCAGTCCAAGCTCACTCTCTGGGGCCAAGCTTCCTGGAGTGAGTTTTCTTCCAAAAGAGTCCAGGGGAGTCCAGCTACAGAGTGAGGCAGAAAGTTCGGTCCAGGGACAGGGATTCTGGGATGAGAAGTGAAGGGAGACAGATTGATTTCCACGCGAAGGGTTTCTCCCTGGTTTCTCAGCCTCGGAGCGAAGGCTCAGGGAGAACCTGAGACACATTCTGCACAGGAGGAGGAGGTTCGGGTGAAGTCCCAGCGCCCCAGGCGTGGCTCTCAATGGCTAAGGTCTGGGATGGGGAGGCTCAGCATTTGGGGATTCCCCATCTCCGCAGAGTTTTTCTCTCTTTCCCAACTTGTGTCGGGTCCTTCTTCCGGATACTCACGATGCGGATACTCACGACGTGTACCCAGTTCTTAGTCCCATTGGGCGTCGGGTTTCTAGAGAAGCCAATCAGCGTTGCCGTGGTCCTGATTCTAAAGTCCCCACGCACCCACTGGGACTCAGATTCTCCCCAAATACCGAGGTTGGGGTCATGGCGCCCTGAGCCCTCCTTTTGCTGCTCTCGGGGGCCCTGGCCCTGACCGAAGCCTGGGCGGGTGAGTGCGGGGTCGGGTGGGAAACGGCCTCTGTGGGGAGGAGCTAGAGGCCCGTCCGGCGGGGGCACAGGACCCAGGGAGCAGGGCCAGGAGGAGAGTCGGGAGGGTCTCAGCCCCTCCTCGCCCCCAGGCTCCCACTCCTTGAGGTATTTCAGCACCGTCCTGTCCCGGCCCGGCCGCGGGGAGCCCCGATACAGGTACATCGCCATGGGCTACGTGGACGACACGCTGTTCATGCGGTTTGACAGCGACGCCGCGAGTCCCAGGGTGGAGCCGCGGGCGCCGTGGGTGGAGCAGGAGGGGCCAGAGTATTGGGACCGGGAGGTCAAGGCCAACGCACAGACTGACCGAGTGAACCTGCGGATCCTGCTCCGCTGCTACAACCAGAGCGAGGCCGGTGAGCGACTCTAACTTGGGGAACAGGTCACGACCCCTCCCCATCCCCCACGGAGGGCCTGGGTCTCCCCGAGTCTCTGATCCGAGATCCACCCCGAAGACTACAGGACCTGCCCAGATCCTCCACCCGGGAGAACTCCAGGCGCCTTTACCCGGTTTCATTTTCAGTTTAGGCCAAAATCTCCGCGAGTTGGTCGGGGAGTGGGCGGGACTCGGTGGGCGGGGCTGACCACGCGGGCGGGGCCAGGGTCTCACACGCTCCAGGGAATGAATGGCTGCGTGGTGGGACCCGGTGGACTCTTCCTCCACGGGTATCACCAGCACGCCTTCGACGGCAAGGACTACATCTCCCTGAACGAGGACCTGCGCTCCTGGACCGCGGCAGACGTGGCGGCTCAGATCACCCAGCGCAAGTGGGAGGCAGAGAAATATGCAGAGGAGTTCAGCACCTACCTGGAGGGCGAGTGCGTGGAGTGGCTCCACAGATACCTGGAGAACGGGAAGGAGACGATGCAGCGCGCGGGTACCAGGGGCCACGGGGCACCTTCACCATCTCCTGTAGATCTCCCGGGCTGGCCTCTCACAAGTAGGGGTGGAAAATGGGACCAACGCTAGAATACCGCCCTCCTTCTGGTTCTGAGTGGGAAGAATCCTCCTGGTTTCCGGATCCTGTACCAGAGAGTGACTCTGAGTATCCGCTCTGCTCGCTGGGACAGTTAAGGGATGAAGTCTTTGAGAGAATGGAAGGGAAGACTGTCCCTGAAATACTAACCAGCGGTCCCCTTTGACCCCTGCAACAGCCTTGGGCCCCGTGACTTTTGCTCTCAGGCCTTTTTCTCTTCCTCACACACAATATGTGTGGTGCTCTGATTCCAGCTCTTCTAAGTCCCTTGGCCTCCACTCAGGTAAGGGCCAGAAGTCCCTATGTCCCCTCAGAGACTTGAACTTTGCAAGGAATAGATTATCCCAGGTGTCCTGTCTATTCTCAGGATGGTCATATGAGCACTGCTGGGTGTCCCATGAGGAGTGCGAAGTGTCTGCATTTTCTGACTCTTCTCAGATCCTCCAAAGGCACACATTGCCCACTACCCCATCGCTGACCATGAGGCCACCCTGAGGTGCTGGGCCCTGGGTTTCTACCCTGCAGAAATCACGCTGACCTGGCAGAGGGATGGGGAGGAACAGACCCAGGACACAGAGCTTGTGGAGACCAGGCCTGCAGGAGATGGAACCTTCTAGAAGTGGGCGGCTGTGGTGGTGCTTTCTGGGGAGGAGCAACGATACACCTGCCATGTGCAGCATGAGGGGCTGCTGGAACCCCTCACCCTGAGATGGGGTAAGGAGTGAGATGGGGTAAAGGGGAGGATGAGAGGTCTTGTTTTTTCTGAGGAAAAGCAGGAGCCCTTCTGGAGCCCTTCAGCAGGGTCGGGGCTGAGACCTGGAGATCAGGACCCCTCACTTCCCGTTCTTTCCCAGAGCCATCTTCCCAGCCCACTGTCCCCATTGTGGTCATTGTTGCTGGCCTGGTTGTCCTTGGATCTGTGGTCACTGGTGTGATGTGGAGGAAGAAGATCTCAGGTAGGAAAGTGGTGAGGAGTGGGGTCTGAGTTTTCTTGTCCTAGTGCAGGTTTCAAGCACAGGCAGAAGTGTGCCCTGTCTCCTCACTGGGAAGCGTCATCCACACACATGGGCCTACCCAGCCTGGTATCTTGTGTGACAACACTTACTCGTTTATAAAGCAAACATGAAAGACAGATTCTTCACTCTGAAGACTGTGGTGGTGGGGACCTGATTGCCAACAGTCACAAATCACAGGGGAAGGTCCCCGCTGAGGACATACTTTAGGAGAACAGTTGGTCTGGGACCTACACCTGCTTCTTATTTTCTGATCCTGCTCTGGATCTGCAGTCATACATTTCCAGAAACTTCTCTGGGATCAAAGACTAAGGGGTTGCTCTAGGGCCTTATGGCCCGGCCTCCTTTCTGGCCTCTCAGGACATTTTCTTCCCACAGATAGAAACAGAGAGAGCTACTCTCAGGCTGCAAGTAAGCATGAAGGGGGCTGAACCCTGAGATCATTGGGATATTGTGGTTGGGAGCCCATGGGGGAGCTCACCCAGCCCACAATTCCTCCTATAGCTGCATCTCCTGTGGGCTCTGATCAGGTCCTGTTTGTGTTCTACCCGAGTCATTGCCATTGCCGAGGGCTTTGGTGTGTCTCTCATAACTTATAAAGGTGACGCTTGGGGGCAGGGGCCCTGATGTAAGTGGGGTATTGTGGGGAACAGAGGGAAAGCAGGTGTGCTACGGGGGTTCTTTGACTTGGATGTCCTGAGTATGTGATGGGCGGTTCTGAGTGTCACCTCTCACTGTGACTAATATGAATTTGTTCATGAATATTTTCTCTATAGCGTGAGAGAGCCGCCTTGTGTGGGACTGAGAAGCAAGATTTGTTCACGCCTCCCTTTTGTGACTTCAAGTACCCTGAATTCTCTTTCTGCAAAGGTGTCCAAATGTGTCTTCATCCCTGTTAGTATATAATGTGAGAAGGTGGGGGACCAGTCCACCCCCATGTCCTCCATGACCCCCTTCCACGCACTGCCCCGTGTTGTTTCTACCCATTTATGTTTCCTGTTCCAGAGACATGGGGCTTGGATGTCTTTATCTCTGTCTGAACTTCATGGTGTACTGAGCTGCAACTTCCTGCTTCCCTATTAAAATTAGAATCTGAGTATAAATTTACTTCTTCAAATTCTTGCCATGGGAGGTTGATGAGTTAATTAAAGGAGGGATTACCAAAATTTAAGAGACAAAATAAATGGAAGACCTGAGAACCTTCCAGAATGTATGTATTTCTTCTACTGATCTGTTGCAGGGAAGGAGAGTAGATGGGCTGTGGCAGGTGGGAGCTCAGGCCACTGTGGGCTTTATGTGGGAGTGGATGTTGTCGGGCGTGGTGGCTCACGCCTGTAATCCCCGCACTCTGGAAAGGAGTGGATATTGTCCATGGACAACATCACAGATGTGTCAGACTGGGGACTGCAGCTCCCGGATCTCCTGTTCGCACAGCTCCCGGAGGAAGTTGATCGTGTCAGTCAGCCCTTCCAGGTGAGACTCCAGCTCTACCTGGTTCATGTCAGCTTCATCCACATTCTTCTTTATGAGGAGAAATTCATTCTCCATCTTTGTATGATTATTGATCACATCTTCGTATTTGTTCTTGAAGTCTTCCACCAGCCCTGGGTGTTGCCCACCTCCACCTCCAGCTTTAGCTTTTCCTGGCCCAGAGTGTCCAACTGCTGCTGAAGGGTGATGTGGCTCTCAATCATGTGGTCCATGTTCCTCTGAGCCATCTTCTGCTGCTTTAGGAGGCTCCACTTGGTCTCCATCATCTTGTTCTACTGCTCCAGGAGATGTACCCTGTTGATGAAGGAGGCAAATTTGTTATTGAGGTTCTTGATCTGCTCCTTCTGTGTGCACATGGCCTGGGGGTTGGGGTTCACCTCCAGCTTAAGGGGGCTCAGCAGGCTCTGGTTGAACATGATGGCTGTGATGCCCCCATTCCACAAGCCCTGCCGCAGCCTCCGCCAGGATCCTTGTCATGCCCAAGCCACCCCCAAAGCTGCTGCCACTGCTGCCCACTTAGGAGAAGCTCGAGGAGTTGATGTGGGTGCGAGGCCTACTCATGTAGGAGCAGCTGCTGAAGGCCTGGGGGCCAGAGTGGAATACCTTGCAGTACTTCTGGGTCACCCTGATGGACATGGTGGAGAAAGTGTGCTGAGCCAGGCAGAGATGCAAGAAGGAGCAGAGAAGCTGCTTCTAGGTCTTGAAGAAAGATTTGAAGGACATGAGGAGATATCTATGAGGATGTCTACGAAAGTTCTTTCCAGGCAGGGAGACTCCCATGCAAATGCACTACGGCAGGAAGGTGTCTGTGTTCTGGGAAGTGGGAAGAGGCCAGAAGGGCTGGACAGAGTAACTGAGATGAGTTCTGAAGTGTGGCCAGGACAGACAGGCCTGGAGGGTGTGGGCAGGGTTTTCTCTTTCGCTCTGAGTGAGATGGGGAGTTAGAGAACAGTTTTGAAAAGTGGGTCATGGTAGGAGATATTCTTTAAAAGCTTTTCTCTGGCTGCTCTTCTGAGAACAGAATTGAGAGGTGGTGACAAGCGAGGCAGTAGAGAAAACAGTGGGAAAGTTATGTAGCATTTCAGGATAGAGATGTTGGTTACCTTGACCTGGGTGTCAGCAGTGGAAATAATGAGGAGTGATGGGATTCTGTTTGCATCATAGCATTTGCCAATAAATTGTATCTGTAATCTGAGAAAGAAGAATCAAGGACAGCCATAGTTTTAGACTGTGAGTGTAGAAGGGTGGAGCTGCTGTCAGTGGAGGTGGGGAGACTCTGGCAGGAGCATACGGAGGAGACGGCATCGCAGGCATTCAGTGGAGGAGACATCTACGAGGAGTGCAGGTGAGGGGCCCAGATGCCTCTGCAGCTACAGCTTCATCATCCAGTTACTCTCCTGCTTCCACCCCACTACCCTCAGTGTCTCAGGTGTCTCAGAGCCAGAGCACCAATTCTCTCCTGGGCTATCTGCACAGGTGTGTGAAAGGGAAGTTATGATTTCCAATTGGTTACAATAAGTTACAGATTCATATTGTTCTTTCTTGGATGATTAAGGGAATGATAAGACAATGGGTAATTAGAACACTTATTAAGAAGGGTAAAATAATGAAAAGATTTTGATTAATCTGAAAAAGGCAAGAAAAGAAAAATAATGGAGCAAAAAAGAGGTAATGTTAGAAAACAGCAAATGACAAGGTGGACTTAAACCCAACCCAGGCGATAATGACATTAAACATAATGGACTCAACCACCCCAATTACAAGGCAAATCATGCAGAGGGGCAAAAATAAATAAATAAATAAATAAATAAATAAACAACCGTAGACTATTTAAAAAAAGACATACTATTGGTAGAAGATACAGAAAAGTTGAAAGTAAAAGGATAGAAAAGAAATACCAGACAAACATTCATGAAAAACTGCATGGAGACACCATTTAGAAAAATCACAGGACATGAGTCTCCTGAGACATAGAGTACCTGTAGACACTTTACAGCATCTGTTTTCTTTTTTTCAGAGACAGGGTCTTTCTCAGTTGCCCAGGCTGAAATGCAATAGTGATCATAGCTGAGCTGACTGTAACCTCAAACTCCTGGGCTCAAGTAATTCTTCTGCCTCAGCCCCCCAAGTAGCTAGGACTATAGGCACACGCCACCACACCTGGCTATAAGGTCCTTAATATAGTTTCCTATTTGCTGTGTTTTGATCCATGAACCAATATCATGCCATGTATTTGACTTGCGTAGGTACGCAGCAAATATTAGGTGAATAAAGAAATAAAACCACCCAGTGACTCAAGCCACATCCACATTTGTATTTCACAAATGAAGAGCAACATCCTAGACAAGTAAAGTAAAGTAAATTGAATTACGTCATTCAGAGCAGAATCAGGAACACGCACTCCATTCCCTGTACTCAAGGAATCAGAGCTCCACTGGGGTAGTTGCAGTTATCATGCAAGTTAGATATGCTAATTACTAGAATTAGAATGGATACATTTCAAAATATACTAAAGAAAGAGTGTGGGGTGGGTCCAGTGTCTCACGCCTGTAATCCCAACACTTTGGGAGGTTGAAGCAGGTGGATCATGAGGTCAGGAGATCGAGACCATCATGGCTAACACGGCGAAACCCCGTCTCTACTAAAAATACAAAAAATTAGCCTCGCGTGGTGGCATGCGTCTGTAGTCCCAGCTACTCGGGAGACTGAGGCAGAAAAATCACTTGAACCCAGGAGGCAGAGGTTGCAGTGAGCCAAAGTCGAGCCACTGCACTCCAGCCTGGGTGACAGAGAGAGACACCATCTCAAAAAAAAAAAAAACAAAAAAACAAAAAAACAAAAAAGAAAAAAGAAAAAGAAAGGGTGTGGAAGGATTAACTGAATGCAAATATAAAGGAAGAAAATTGATTTGTTTAAAAGATAGACACAATATTTTTTTTTAAAAAAAAACAAAGCATTTTTTAGAAAAGAGAGGGCTTATTTGGACCAAAGCAGAGATGAGCTCAGGTGTCAGGTGGGGAACCGCCTAAGTGCAGCTCCCAGATCCAAAGGAGGCCCCAAAAAGCCTGGGGCATTTTCGGTTGTCACGTGGGGATTCGCGGGAGGGGGTCAGTGGGGGTGCTTCTGGCAAACCTCCCACAATGCCCAGGACAGCGCCCTCCACAAGGGATTCTCTGGCCCAAAACTGTTAATAGGGCTGCTGTTGAGAAACGCACCCTGGAGGTAAGTGCAGGAATGTCCTCACCATTTCACAGTTGAAGAAACTGAGGCACCAGGAGGGAAAGCGCCAGTGAGATCAGGGCTGCAGGTTGAATCCAGGTCACCTGGCTGCAGCGTCCAGGCTCCCCCGTTAAGTCAGGGACCCGCGAGCTGACCAGAAACAATCCCAACTGCGAGGTGCCTGCGTGGCCTGTTGGCGCCACCTGGTGTTGGCGCTGGGCTGTGGCTTCCTGAGGCTGGCTAGGAGGGGGCGGGCGGGGCGGGGAAGGAAAAATCAGGTTTGGATGGGAAATCTTTGTATCCTCTTAGGGATACTCCCTCCTCCCGCTCTCCAGATTTCAAGCCATGACTTCGCTCAGGGAAAAAAAAAAAAAAAAAGGAAAGAAGAAACCACAATGTCCATATTGATTCTCCCACCCTGCTTTTCCCAGCCCTCACCTGTCTCCTCCTGTGACTCCATCAACATCAGCAACACTCTCCAAGAAACAAAACATTTACTCCCTCAATGTACTGCTCAGGGCTCTTCCCCTCCCAGCCCTGAGCAGGAAGCTCCTAACTGGAAAGCCCATCAGGAAGCCCGGGGATTCTCAGGCCCAGCATCAAATCACGTGGCTGTCACGGTTCTGCACCTGACTTCACACTAGGGAACCCTATGCTGAAGGAGGCCTGGCCGCCCCTGACCCCCTGAACAGGCCCAGGCTCATGAGCTGCACTTGGGCCACCCTGATCCTGCCTGGTCCATTCGCCCCGGGAAGCTCACCTCTACCCCGGGGCTGCTGTGTAGTGAGACTGCAAGGCCTTCGTATCCCGTTCTAGCAAGGATTCCACCTAGTCCACTACCCTGGCATCTGACAGTGGATCTTCTTTTCCGTGTGGACTAGGGGATTTCTTGAGACCCTTCAGCCTGAGGCTGCCTCTGCCCACCCTCTGCACCCTGAGACTACCACGGTCACAGATACCATCTCCCACCAGACCTTCCTAGAGAGGGGGCCACAAATTTGAGGTCCTTTCTAATTAAATTTTACTGCAAGGTCAGCAGTCCAGGAAAATCTGTAAAGAATATCCAAATAAAGTAAAAAACAGTTTTATTCACTTCCAAAGTCAAAACAGGGATTATGAGAAATGAGACATAAATTACCAAAATTGTGAACAAAGCAGAGAATATTACTAATGATCATTTAGAAATTAAAAAGCATTAGTAAATACTTTGAACAACTTTATGCCAATAAGTTAGACCACTTAGGTAAAATGGATAAATTCATAAAAGACACAAATTGCCCAAAGTGACTCCAGAATAAATAGAAAATCTAAATAGAACTCTACACTAAATCAGTAATTTCAAAACCTTCTCACAAAGAAATACCCAAGCCCAGATATTTTCACTGTTGAATTTTATTAATATTTAAATAACAAGGCAATCCTTCAAAAGCACTTTCAGACAATAGGAGAGGAAGGAAAGCTTTCCAGCTCATTTGTGGAACTGGCTTTACCCTCATATCAAAGTCAGACAAAGACTCACAAGAAAAGAATACCACACAGACCACTGTCACCAATGAACATAAATACAAACATTCTTAACAAACATTGGCAAACTGAATACAACATCATATAAAAAGGATTACACTCCATGACCAATGGAATTCATCCCAGGAATGCAAGATTGGCTTAACATTTGGAAATCAATTAATGTAATGCATATTAATATAACAAAGGACCAGAGCCACATAATTATTTCAATAGATGCAGAAGAAACAGTTGACAAAAATCTTAACACCACTCATGTTCACAACTTTCAACAAAATAGGAATGGAGGGGATCCTCCTCACTCTGATAAAGGGCATCTGTGAAAAACCCACAGCTAAAATCATGTATAATGATGAAAGACTAAATGCTTTCCTCTAAGATGGGGATCAAAGCAAAGATGTCCACTGTCATCACTTCTATTTAAC
This sequence comes from Cacajao melanocephalus, assembly GCA_963573385.1. NCBI lineage: Eukaryota > Metazoa > Chordata > Mammalia > Primates > Pitheciidae > Cacajao > Cacajao melanocephalus. Next base: position 13,214 of record CAUYLG010018179.1, read on the forward strand.
TTTGTGCTAGAGATCCTAGCCGGTACAATAAGGCAAAAAATGAAAATTAAATATTAAAGTCATTCAGATCAAAAAGGAAAACAAAACTCCATTCACAGATGACATGATCCTGTCTGTAGAATTCACATGCAAATAAAAGCCTGCTAGCACTTAGAAAAGAGTGCAGAAGAGCCCATAGGACATAAAACTAATACACAAAAATCAATTATATTTCTCTATACCTCCAATGAAAATCTAAAATTTATTTTCACAATAGTTACAAAAATCATGAAATAGGAATAAATTTAGGAAGCTGGCAGTATTTGTACACTGAAAAATACAAAATGTTACTGAGAGCAATGAATGGTCTAAATAAATAGAGAGATGCGGGTTGGAAAACTCAATAACATTAAGATGGCAATTCCCCCCAAATCGATCTGTGGATTCAACACAATCGCTATCAAAATCTCAGAAGACATTTTCTAGAGATTGACAAAATCATTCTAAAATGCTCATGAAAGTGCAAAAGATGCAGAAGAACCAACACAAATGTGAAAAAAATTGAAACATAATATAAAACTATAATAATCCAGACAGTGTACAACTGAGAGACATAAAGATCAATGAACAGAAGTGAGAATCTAGAAAGACATTCTCACATTTTTTTCAATTGACTTCCAACAAAGTTGCCTAGGTAATTCAATGGGAAAACAATAGTCTTTTCAACAAATGGTTTAGATGCAACTGGACAACTAAATGTAAAAGAGATGACAGTGCTCAGTGGTTTGTGCCTATCATCCAGTGCTTTAGGAGACTGAGGCAGAAAAATCACTTGAGCCCAAGAGTTGAAGCTGTAGTTAGCTCTGATCAGGTGGGCAAAAGAATACAAGAAACAAAAAGAGATAGATTTAGACATCTCACACCATATAGACTATCAACTCAAATTAAAGAGCTAAACTATGTGAGTTGAAACTATAAAATTTCTATAGGAAAATATAGGATAAATTTTTTCTTGCTTTGGGTGGTTAGGCAAAAGATTCTTAAATAACATATCACAAGGATGATCTACAAATGAAAAAAGAAAAGATAAATTGGGCTTAGTTAACATTTGAAACTTGAGTGCTCCAAAAGGCACCATTAAGAAAATGAGAAGATAAGCTGCAGACTGGGAGAAAATATTTCACAATTTATCACAAATCACATTTGTGATGAAGAACTTGTATCCAGAATATGTGACAAGTTCTTTAACTTGATATGAAAAGATGGACATCTCAACTAAAAATGAGCAAAACACACAAATAGCTCAACTGACTTTTACAAAAGCACAAAAGCCGCTCAATGGAGGAAGGAGAGCTTTCCCAACAAATGGTTGCTGGAGCAACGGGACAACCACAGTGCAAAAGTTAAAAACAACCCGGCCTAAATCTCACATCTTATACAAAGAATAACTCAAAATGGATCACAGGCTTCAATGTAAAACATATGTTTAAAATGACAAACATTGAGCCAGGCATGGTGTCATAGGCCTGTAGTCTCAGCTACTTCTGAAGCTGAGATTGGGGAGGAATCTCTTGAGCCCAGGAGTTCAAGGCCAGCCTGGGTGAGATTTTTTTTTAAAATAAACAATAAATTAATTAAAAATTTAAAATTACAAACACCTTAAGAAAAGATCATCAGAATTAGAACTGGACAAAGAGTTCTTACACATAATACCAAAAGTATGATCCATAAAAGAAAAAGGTAATAGATAGGATCTTATCAAAATTAAAAACTGTTGCTCTGTGAGAGAACTGTGAAGAACATAAAAAGACAAGCTGCAGAATGAGAGAAGATATTCTGTAAAGACTTGTATTCAGAATATATGAAGAACTTTAAAAAATCAACAGAAAAAAATGAAATCCAACTACAAAAAAGGCAATGAGGAACACATGAACAGATGTTTCGCTGATGAGGTAAACACAAGGCTAAGAAGCCAATGACAACATGCTCAACATCGTTAGTTATTAAGAAAATACAGACTAAAATCACAGTGAGATATCACTATACACCTGTAAGAATGGCTAGAATACAAAATAAAGGTAACATAAGATGCTGGCAAGGTTGCAAAGGAACTGGATCACTCATATATCTCTGGTAAGAATGTAAAATGCTACAGACACTCTGGAAATGAGCATGGTAGTTTTCTACAAAACTGAACGTGGAATTACCTTATGATCAGCAATTGCCCTTCTGGGTGCTTATCCCAAACAAGTGAAAACTTTACACAAATACTCATAGCAGCTTTATTCATTATAGCTCCAAACTGGAAATAATGCAAATGTGACATGGAAAAAGTCCCATAAAACTGCATACCACAACCATACCTCGGCTTTCTGTTGAAACTGCTCTCTGTAACCCCTAATGTGACAGGCAAGCAGTCCAAACCCATGCCATCTTGGCCCCTGTGGCTTGTAATAAGTAATGAAGGTCTGTAATTTCCACCCTACCCAGACAATGTGTAAATTAATGCTTATCTTGACTGTGAACCACTTAAGTAACAATCGGAATGTCCGAAGTCCCCTGGCCCTTGGAATGTCTGGAGCCCCTCACTGTCATCTCCACCCAGGAGGTGATTTACAGAATCCACTGGCCCTCAGAATGTCTGAAGCCCCTCACCCCCGCCCCGGTCCTCACCCTCACCCCCAAGGTGGTTTTACGGGCATAAAAGGTCTTGACATCCTCCTTTCAGGGCCACAGGTTGGAGAGATGCGAGTCCTCTGTGGCCACCGGCAATAAACACCCTGCAATTAGGCATACTTTTATCTTGGTGTTGACTTTCTATGCTCGCCCCACTACAACATTTTGGAGACCCCAGCAAGATTTTATCTTCATCCATCACCAGAAAAAAGCTGTCTCAGAGTTTCACCCGGGCAACTGCTTCCACCTCAGGGACCTCTAGTGGAGGCACCCCTTGAGATATTCCAGGGCCCCGGAGTTCCGGCCCCATGGAGGATGAGCAACTACCTGGCCGACATTCACTTGAAATTCCTCAGGGTCTGGGGAACCTCCAGAGGTAAGTTAGGTCTGGGGACCGGTCAGTCAGGGAGCCTGAGTAGGGGGACTGGAAGCAGTCATTGCAACTCTGCCAGGCAAGCCTACTGTGAGACGTCACTGGAGGCTCAGGTTGCCTTACTGGAGGCTCGGGTAATTTAGTATTCGGTTGTTTTCCATAACCTCGGTGTGACTGAGAGAGTGAGTGTGTATATATGTAGTCCCACGCCTGGAAGGCTACGGGGCTTGGGTGGGCCTTCACCTGAAGTTCCACGGGGATGTCATAAGGCATAACTGTGATTCATCTCAGTACTAAAAATTCTGAGGTGATCAGGCCTAGGGTTTATGTGGGTACACCTTAGCCAAGACGCTCTGAAACATCCCTCTGGGGATGTGGCTGGGCAGGCATCAGACTGGTCTGCCATCTGGGGGGCACCCATCCTTTGTCTGTCAATCCTATATGTGGTTCTGTCTTCCTTGTAGATTCACCAGTTTTGTTAGACTCCTCTTGGCTGATATACAGTGGTTTAGACCTGTTACTCTTGAGGTGGATAATATTCTCCATTGGCTAAGTGACCATTGACTTCAAGGAGCTCTAATTGAGTTTACACCTTTGGAAATAACTCTGTTTTCTTTCCTTTTCTTCTTCTTATTCTATCACTGAGGCCTCATTCTTCCGTTTTCTCACGTCCAAGAGAAAATTCTGTGCCCAATAACTTGGGTGTTGTTTTTTTCTCTGTCTTAGGGAATCAAACTTTAAATAAGAAACTATCAGCCCTCTTTGCCCATTTAGGGTAAAAAAAGGAGTAATTGTCTCTTCTGTCAAAAGAAAAAGAGACAGAGGAAGAGAGAAAAAAAAGTAGGGGAGGGGAAGAGGAGAAAGGAGACAGAGGAGAGAGGAGAAAGTAGGAGAGAGAAAGGAGAGAGACAGAGGAAGAGAGAAAAGAAAGTAGGGGAGAGGAAGAAGAGAGAGGAAACAAAAAAGAGAGAGAGTAGGCGGAGAAGGGAGGAGAGAGGAGAAAGAGAAAAGAGAGAGAGAGAAAACAGTAGAGAAGAGAGAGAAGAGAGGACAAGAAAGTAAGAGAGGGGAAAAAGAGAGAGAGAGGAGACAGAGCAGAGAGGAGAGAGGAGAAAGAGAGGAGAGAGGAGACAGAGACAAAGAGTAAAAAAAGAGATTGAGAAGAGAGAGAGATAGGGAGAGAGGAATTTAATGCTTTTTTGGGTCCCTGTGTCAAGGCGGCCAAAAGCTGCAGGGGTGGGGAACTCGCAGCCGGCCAAGTGGCTGCGAGCTCAGTTTTAAACTGACGTGAAAAGCATTTTTTTTCTTTCTCTGCCAGCCGCTAGCCCCAACCAGCTTTGAGGCAGACCACACCGCCTCATAGTACAGTATTTGCATCCAAAAATATGGCAGAAAGCTTTCTGACTCTGTAATGCAAGCGACCTGATAGCACAGTAGTTAAGGTATAGGGCCTGCAACTGCAAGGTTGTTGGTTCAAATCTTCTGTGAATCCAGTCTTAAATTAGTGAAATCTCTTGGGGGAAATTCAAAAGCTGAAGGAAAACCAAATGGGGTTGTAGTCTAGCTCCTGGCCTTGTAGCCCCTCCAATGCATGATGGCCAACTTCAAGGTTGGGTTTTCAGGCCAATATGGGGTGAAATTAACCCCTGGAAAACTCCGCTCTTTATGTGAACTAGAATGGCCATCTTTTGGAATTGGGTGGCCTGACATGGACACCTACGACTCAAAAAAAAAAAAAAATTGCCCAGGCTGTATGGAAAATGGTGGCAGGAACTCCTGGACACCCTGACCAGTTTCCACACATTAACCAATGGTTGGATGTGGTCCAACAACTCCCTCCATGGCTAAAACACTGCATAAAACAGGCTAGACTTCAGGTCATGTTAGCCGGCACAAAGAAAGTCCCTTCTAGGCCAGCCATTTTCCTCCCCCCAGCGGAGGATTAGGAATTACTTCCACCTACTCAAGGCCCTCTGAGCCAGGGCCTCAGCACACCGCTGGACAGTACCAGTAACCAAACCTTGTCCCCGCTGCACACCCGCAGCGGGGCTCCACACCCACCGGCAGTCCTTCCTCTTCTAGAGGCACCCCAAATGGGAGAAGACAATGGGAGTCACCCATTCTTTGTTCACATTCCCTTCTCATCAAGTGACTTATATAACTGGAAGGTGATAGAAATTAAAGAGAGGGCCGAAACACCACGTGCTGGAACAAGCTTTATTAAGAGCAAGGGGAAAGCTTCCAGGCTGCACCCAAAACTGGCATGCAGCACCTGTGGCATGGCAAAGGGGATTTTTTTTTTTTAAAGAAAGGAAAAGAGAGGAAAGAAAGTGAGAGTGAAAGAAAAAAAAAAGAATGTACGAGAGAAAGAGAGAAAGAAAGAGGAAGAAAAAAAGAGGGAGAGAGAACAGGATTCTTGTTCTACTGCCCAGGCTAGAATGCAGTCTAAAAATGGGTATTAAAAACCGATTTTTATGGCCTGCAAGCTGGCAGATGCATCCAGTATGAGGGGCTGTGCTGGTGGGGAGGGGCTGGGGAACTGCTAAAATTAATAGTCCCTAGGAGGGGTTCATGCTGGGGAACTGCTAAGATGGCAAGAGGGGAAGGGTTAGAAACCTGCTGAGATGGAAAGTTCCCCAGGAGGGGGTCGTGCTGGGAGTCTGGGGAACTTAAGGGGGCGGCAGGGTTTTACAATGGAGTAAGTTCTGTCAGAAAGCTCAACATCCCCCATTCTCTGAGAAGCACCAGGCTTTGACGGGGCTCTTAAAATCTGCACTCCAGAGTCATTGCCCCACTTGGGATGACTGCCAACAATTATTACTGATTCTGTTCACCACAGAGAAAAGAGACAAAATTAGACAGGAAGCCCTGAAAGCCATCATAGGTCCAGGGAGAGGAGCAGTAGGAAAAAAAAAAACCAGGACCAAATTGAAGAGATTTTTCCCTCTACCCGACCCCAATGGGACTCCAATACCTCAGGGGGTCACCAGGCTCTGAACACTTTATACCAGTGTCTTTTAGAAGGGTTGGGGGGGCAGCCCACAAGCCCACTAAACTCTCCAAGGTAGGGACTGTAACTCAGGGTCCCCAGGAGTCACTGACTGCCTTCCTTGACCATCTATGAGATGCTTATCACACCTACACTTCTGTTGACCCTGAGGCTCCAGAAAATCAGCGGGCCATCAATCTGTCTTTCATTTCCCAGTCAGCCCAAGATATTAAAAGAAAGTTACAGAAGTTAGAGGGATTCCAGGGAATAAATTTAACCCAATTGCTGGAAGCTGCCCAAAAAGTTTTTAATAACAGGGATACTCCTGGAGTCATACAAAACAAAAAGTTACTAAGGCAGTAATAGCAGCCCTTCAGGAGATACAAGTCATTCCATGAGGGCAGAGGGCCTTGCAAAAAGGGCCCCCAGGGTCCCTGGTCTCCGTTAGGAAGAAACCAATGTGCATACTGTAAAAAACATGAGAAAAAATGAGTGCCCTCAAGAGAAAAAAAGACGAGCAACTGCTCAGGAAAAGCCACCAAGGGCTACCCTCAATTTAGAAGGTGAGGATTGATGGGGCTAGGGCTCTTATTTACTAAGTACCCTAGAGCCCAGGGTTATTTTTAAAAGTTGGGGACAAACCTGTCAGTTTCTTAGTCAACACCGGGGTGGCTCACTCGGTCCTTAGCCTCTGGGACCAGTATCCAGTAAAAAACAATTATCCAGGGGGCCACAGGAAAAACCACAACAAGCCCTTGGACCACCAACCAATTCGTTGATCTGGGGAATGGCACTGTCCTTCTTAGTCATTCCAGAGTGTCTGTACCCACTCCTAGGGTGGGACTTACTTCACAAACTTCAAGCAAATATTTCTTTCACTGAGGATACGGCTTGCCTCTCAATCCCTCCTCCCTTGGCATCAGGGCCACCTCAGCAATTCCTCATCACCTGTGCTCTGTCAGACTAGTATCTCTTGCAGGAAGCTTTATCCTCAGAGGCCGATCAACCACCAACATCAGATCTCCTCCACCAATTCCAAGAGAATGTACCCAGAGTGTGGGCTGAGACAAATTCCCCAGGCTTGGCAAGTCACTGTACCCCAGTCATGGTCCAGCTATTGGCAACGGCAACTCCAGTCCAGGTATGACAATATCCGATGAGCCAGGAAGCCAGACAGGGAATTGCTCCACATATAACCAGACTCCTAAAAGGAGGGATCCTTACTACCTGTAAGTCCCCCTGGAATACCCCCTTGCTCCCTGTCTTAAAACCAGGCACAAAGGACTATCAGCCTGTACAGGACTTAAGGGAGGTAAACAAATGAGTGGAGACTGTCTACCCTATGGTTCCAAATCCGTACACCCTCCTAAGTCTCTTGGGCCCAGAACACCACCATTACACTGTCTTGGATCTCAAGGATGAATTCTTTTGCATAGCACTGGCCCCTGTTAGCCAGCCCATATTTGCTTTTGAATGGATTGACCCTGATACTGGGGTCTCGGGGCAACTCACTTGAACAAGACTGCCTCAGGGGTTCAAAAATTCCCCTACTCTGTTTGATGAGGCACTTAGCCAAGATCTTGCCACCTTCCGAGCTGAGTTCCCCAAGTGTACCCTACTCCAATACGTGGATGACTTACTTTTGGCTACAAAAATCCAGGAGGCCTGTAAAGAGACCACCCAGTCATGATTAAAGACCCTACAGACTTTGGGTTACCGGGTCTCAGCTAAAAAGGCCCAACTCTGCCAACTGAAAGTTACTTACCTGGGTTATATCATAGAGAAGGGCAACCGGGCACTGGCACCCAGCCAAGTCCAAGCACTGCTGCAAATACCCACTCCCACCACTAAACGCCAAGTTCAACAATTCCTTGAGGCGGTAGGGTACTGCAGGCTATGGGTTTTGGGATTCGCCGTGATAGCCAAGCCCCTGTATGCCTGCACTGGAGGAAGTCAGCCCTTGACTTGGACAGAGATAGAGCAACGGGCTTTTGACAAGCTCAAGACTGCCCTGACTATGGCCCCAGCCTTGGCCTTGCCAGACATCTCTAAACCCTTCTGGTTGTTTGTGCATGAGAAACAGGGAGTCGCTAAGGGGGTGCTCACCCAGACGTTGGGACCATTGTCCGGGTCAGTCACCTACCTTTCAAAAAGA
>CAUYLG010018185.1:0-18406 GCA_963573385.1 Cacajao melanocephalus
TATATAAGGGGTGAAGTTGAGGCAGCAATTAACAACCTACCAAACAAAAAAAGTCCAGCTCTAGACAAGTTCACAGCTAAATTCTACCCAATGTACAAGGAGGAGCTAGGACCATTCCTTCTGAAGCTATTCCAAACAATATAAAATGAGAGAATCTTCCCTAACTCATTTTATGAGACCTAATAAACTTCTTACACTTTAATCTCTTCCTGAGTTTGCCCTCCTTGGGACCCAACCTAATTCAGTACAGGGAAACCCAGCGGGCAGTGAGTGAAAGCAGATGATCTATACATGAGGATATGCTGCAAGTCACTTGATTTCTCATAGTCTACATTTTCTTATTCATTAACATACTTGTTATATCATATGAGGGCTAATTTTATATAGTTCAGAAAAGCTATAAATGTTTGTTTTGTTCTGCACCCAGGACAAAACTAATCCTTAGCAAAACTGAAAAATATACACATCTCGTGTTTTATTTGGGCCAGAGAATGGGGCACTGGGCTCCTCAATATTTTCCTTTCCTCTTCTTCTTCCTGGTATTCCCCAAGTATGTTCAGTTTGAATAGTTGTCTCTTCTTTTTTACTTTCATTCACATTGTGCTCCCACCTGGGTCTCTGCCAACCATGGTCTCTGCCTTTCTCAATTTCACTTAGCCACCAGCCCTGGAGACCAGTGTAGACTCAGTCCTTTCCAGTTAAAAAATTTTTAATAACAAACCTGATGTTGTATTGGTTACTCTAGTCTTGACTTGGGGTTAGACTGGGGAAGGGATGTACATACAATGAGTCTGAGTAACCTAATCCCTTTCATACTTTCTTCTTACCTCTTCTCCAACACCCATGTTCCTGATTTTTTATCTTTGCTTCTATAATTTATATCTCTTCCTCCCTCCAAAAATGAAGCTTTACTCATTCTGGTTTAGCTGTCAGGAGCCATGATAACCATACCTGGAAGCACTGTTCGCTAGAGAGATGGTTTCTGCTCTTTCCCACCCCGCTGAATTGTATTAGTATATAATCATCATTAGCTCTTTATAGATTCATTGAAATTATGAAGACTATTCTAAACCATGTATTTGATTCTGAGTCTCATCTTTGAATACAAACTATCACATTATGTGTACCTACCAGCTCAGACCTACCTAGATTTAGTCCTGGTAACTCCATGATTTGGATAGCTGACTTTGTTCCTCCCAGGGAGTATTGCTGTGGTCAGGTTAACTATTTGGAGTTCCTTTCTCTTCAGTCCATTGTTTATAGTTAATTTAGCCACATTAAGGGGGTAATATTCCATAACAAAATGTAAATGACTGGGTACAGGCTTCATCCATTTCTGCTTTTAAGCAGCAGCTATTTTATATGAGATTAATTAGACACTGGTACCTCAAAAAATGGCTTTCATCTTTATTGGTAACATTTCAGGCACATTGTCATTTGAAAAAAGAAAGTAATATTGCAATATGTATGGTTTACTGCATACCTGGGACCAACATAAGCTTACAGTGCAGAAAAAATAGGGCAAAAATACAAGTATATGCCTGAAAGAACTATGTATGGAGAAGAAAAAAAATCTCTGAAGTTGTAGCTCAAATATAAAATACATCACTAGTCAAAACAGTATATTTACATTCAACTAACAGTGCCAGAAATCCAGCCAGTTGTAATATAAGGACTAGATACATTTAGAGTTAGAGGTAAAGTAGATAAATGTAGCTTCATTTTTCAGGGAGGGTTTTGGCCAAAGAAGCTGCTAAAACAGACAACAGATTTCTTACTTTAATCTGCTGAAAATGTTGGACAATGTCTTTAATCAACACAGCAGAGAAGTTACTTCATACAGGCCTAAGTCGGCACTTCCGTGACTTCACGTCAAAGGTGATGCTGAATTTAGAGAGAGCAAACATTTCTCTTTCTGTATGTCCTATCTCTGCTATAGATGTGAAAATGATGGCTAAAAATATGAGGACATTTGTAAAGTATGAGCAGTCACTGCAAGTATATTACTGATAATCTTATTTGTCTTAGAAAATGAAAGGAAGATAATATTCTGTCAGTACTGACCTAGGTGTATCCATTAGTTTGAGCAAAGCTTTTGTCCCTAAAATAAAAAAGAGACTAATCTTCAGTTGGAAATACTGAGTGCACCATAGGAGTTAATAATCAGACACTGTTACCATGTCAGTTTCAGGAGTGGGAAGTATAATCTTGAGCTTAATCCAGATTCCATCTTCAAGAAAACCTGATTTTGCATAATTATGCAGGCTGGAACTAGGGAGCATAAATGTTAAGTTCCTTTATTATTTTGTGACTACTGACTAGGGAGATATATATATTTTCTGTACAGTAACTGAGAAAAAATTCCCCATTGTCTGCTTTTACACAATTGTGTCTACTGTAGAGTTCCAAATATTTTCTTGCTTTTAGTATGACCTGGTACAATGCAAGAAGCTGAGGAGAAAAAGAAGACGGACTTTAGTGGATAAGAGAAAGAACAGGAGAACATAATATGAAAATCACTTCAGTAACAAAACAATAGATCATAAGTAAAACTCTATAGCAGAAAAGTCTCAGTTCCAATGAAAAATGCAGTACTAAAGAAAAATTGCAGCCTGAGTGTGCATGTTAAAAAGATAGAGAACCCCAGCATCACACAGCCACAACTAGCATGGTGAAGAACATAATAGAAAGAAGAAACACACACACACACACACACACACACACACACATGAAACAAAACAATTTTTAAAGCAAAAGTGTAAATAAGGACAAAGCTTTTACCAAAGAAGCAAATATATTCACCATATAAAACCTGTTCAAAAGCAACTCAATGGAATTAGAAGTGAATATTTATATGTAGTTGGATTAATATCTGCCATGTTCATACTGTTTTTTATTCATTGCACTAATCCTTTATTTCTTATCTTCTCTTTTGTTTTACCTTTTCTGAGTTTAATCAATCATTTTATATGATTCCATATTCTCAGCATGTCAATAATAATTTCTAAAAATTTTCATGGTTGTATAGTTTGTAATATACATTTACAGCTAATTGAAATCTACTTTCAAATAACACTATACATCTTCACAGGTAATGCAAATATCTTATAACAGAGTATTTACATTTCCTTTTTCACATCTTAAAAATGGATTGTCAATCAATCTATATGACATGTGCATGGTCTCAACAGAACAATTAAAAGGCCTCCTTCATCACAGATAATGTGGTTGTCTATATAGATAATTCCAAGGAATTGACAAAAAATAGTTGGCATTAGTGATTACAGCCAGGCCAATTGCTTTTTTTTTTTTTAATACCAACAATGAACAACTAAAATTTATAATTAAAGCATAATACCATTTACATAGCATAAAAATACTTTGTTGTAAAACTAACAAAATATGCGTAAGATCTAGAGCCAGACAACTATAAAACTCTAATGAAAGAAATCAATGATGATCCAAATACTTGTGATATGCCACATTTATGGATTGGAAGACAATATTGCTAAGATGTCAATTCTTCCCAAATTGATTTATAGATTCAGCACAGCCCCAATCAAAATCCCAGCAAGCTACTTTGTGAATATTGACAAATGCATTGTAAAGTTTGTATGAAAAAGCAAAAAACCCAATATAACCAGTACCAAACTGAAGAAGAAAAAAGTTACAGGACTGACACTGCTCAATATCAAGACTTTGTAAAGCTACAATGACCTCTTAACAGTGTGATGTTAGTAAAAGAACAGGCACATCAGTGGAACAGAATGGAGAGTTTAGAAATACACCTGCACAACTATGGCAAACTGATTTTTTTCAAAAGAGCCATGGCAATTTAATGGAGAAAGAATAAACATTTCAACAATGATTGGATGTCTACACATTAAACACATTAAAACAAAACAAAAGAAAACAAACAAAAAAAAGATTTCAGACACAGTTTTCACCTTTCAAAAATAAATTAACTCAAAACTAACCCAGACCTAAATGTAAATGCAAAACCATACAGCTTCTAGAAGGTAACAAAGTAAAAATCGATGTGACCTGGAGGAGTTTTTAGATACCACATCAAATCTATGATTCATGAAAAAAAAATTATATGTTATATTGTTTAAGGTTAAAAAGTTCTCTCTGGAAAAGCTACTGTTAGAAAAATTAAAAAGACAAGTCACAGTCTCAAAGAAAAGATTTGAAAAACACATGTAAGTTAAGTGACTTGTATTTAAAATATACAAATAACTATTACAACTCAACAATATGAAAATAAACAACTCAGAAAATGAGCAAAATGATTTAAAGAGACACTTTACCAAAGATAATACATAGCAAATAGACATGGCAAAAGATTCACAATATTGTTTGTCATTAGCAAATTTCAAATAAAAAATGGCATACCACTATGCATTTACTATATTGCCAAAATCCAAATAAAGACGATGTTAAATGCTGGCAAGGATTTGAAGTATCAAGAATGCTCACTAATTTCTCGTAGGAATAAACAATGATACAAAAGACACTTTGACAGTTTTATTACAAATCCAAAGTATTTTTATGCGACTCAGTGATCACACTATTAGGTATTTAGCCAACTGAATTAAAATCTTATGTCTACACAGAGACCTGCATATGAATAGTGCTTATAGCTATTTTATTCATAATTGCAAAAAAAGAGAAATAACCCAGTTGTCCTTTTTATGAATGAGTAAGCAAACCGTGGTAATTAATTCCATAGAGTAAAAATATAATGCTACTCAGCCATGAAAATTTGTGAATTATTACGTCACAGAAAGACATGGGAGAGCCTTTAACATGTATTGCTAAATGAAAGGAGCTAACCTGAAAAGCTGACAGTATATGATTCCAGTTATATGACATTCAGGAAAGGCAAACTATGCAGCAGTAGTAAAATGATACATAGTTGACAGGTGTTTAGTGAGCATGGGAAAGTGATGAATAAGTGAAGCAAAGGGGATTTTTAGGGTGGTGAAACACCCTAAAATGGTGGATGGAGGACACATGACCATGCATTTGTCAAAACTTATTGAACTTTTCAATACAGTGAACCTTAATGTATGTATATATATATATATATATATATATATATACACATATATATATATATACACATATATATATATATATGAATTTAAAGTATCCACAAAAGGAATGTAGACTCATCTAAATATTTAGAAGCTTAAGGGATCCACAGAAGAAATCTAACTATTGAAAATGTATCAAACAACTTCACTGAAGGAGATGGAGTAAATGTGCTGGCATAAAAGTAACTTTTTGAAATGAAACAAATCTGTAAGTCTAAGGTCAAGGGGAATGGCATATAAGTACTTTAATCTTGTCAATAATGTTGTCTCCCATGGGGGTACATGTTAACCATTCTGCTATAGCTCTACATGTACATTGGAATTGAACCATTAAGTAAATGTATGATGAGTGGTAAAAGCCAGATTTCTCAATGAACCTAAGGAGACCTGGCAACCAAATGTAATATGATGCCCTGGATGGAGTCCTAGAACAGAAAAGGAAATTAGATAAAAATGAAGAAAACCTGAATATACTATTGACAGTTAATAATGCATCACTGTCAGCTTATAAATTGTAACACATTAGTATTATCATACCAATATAAGATATTAAGAAAAATCAGATATGGGGCATGTTGGAACTCTTTATGCTATCATTTTAATATTTCTATACATTTAAAACTGTCATAAAAATAAAGAAATGTACAGATCAGCAATGGAAGAAGGTTAGAATGATCCATGTGATAATGGATTAGAGTTGGAGACAACAGTAAGAATTCTTATTGAAATTAATATGGATACAGATGGCTATGCATAAAAATATGTGATTATTTGTATATACATGGGTTAGTATAATACATATATTTACTCAGTCATCTAAGAGAACCTAAAAAAATGGCATCCCAGTAACAGCAATTAAGGCTAGCCCCAATACCTTCATTTATAACACCATTTTCCAATAAAAGGAACCAGGAATCCTTTAAAAAATGAATGATTACAGGACTGTGCAGAAAATAGTACAAGATAAACCTGGACAATCTGCAGCATAAGAAAGCAAGAAAGTGTTCAAAACAAACAAATACATTAATTGTGGCCTGTCAAATAAGCACAGGAGCCAATTCAAAGGGCTGTCAATAGCCAAAATTGGAAATTTTCTGAAACTGGAAATTGTTCCAAAACTGGAACAATTTGTCAATAGCCAAAACTGGAAAAATTTGAGTAAAAAAATACATAACCCAAAGTATAAAATATATACATGAGTCTTTTCCCATATAAGTGATTGAAGAAATGTATACTTAAGGAAGAGAAAGAGATGTCTTCTACGCAGAAGAATTCCAAATGAATTCTGTAGATACTCTTCCTTAAAGAGAATTCCCCACCCATTAAGTATGGGCTACACATAATGACTTCCTTCCAAGTATGGAAGGAGAAAAGAAAAGTGATTTTACTGTGGAGAAATTTAACAAAATTTGCTTTGCATAGGTGATCAACGGCAACATCAACAGTCATGCATCATGTTGATACTTTGTACCCTTCATGTAATGTGATGAAAATTGTGTATTTCTTTTGTGATCTTCCTCCCTAAACTGATACCCATAGTTATCAATCCAACTACAGGAAAAATATCAGAAAAACTGCAGTATCAGTACTTCTTAAACTATCAAGGTCATCAAAAACAAAGCAAGTCTGAGAAACTTTCACAGCCAAGAAAAATCCAAGGAAACATGACAACTTTATGAAATGTGATTATTTTAGATGGAATCCTGGAACAGAAAAATGAGTTAGGTAAAAGCTAAGAAAATCTGAATATGCTACTATTGATATTCATTAATAATATATCACTATTGGCTTACAAATCATAACAAATTAGTATTACCATACTAATGTAAGGTATTAACAATAATGAAAACTGGGTATGGAGCATATAGAAACTCTGTACTATAATCTCAGTATGTCTATAAATCTAAAAATCTATAAAATAAAGTAAATTAACAAAAAGAAATCAATAGCTATTTAAGATATTCCTTACATATAAGTAATAGAAATAAATGAATATAGTAACATAAATAATATATTTTAAAATACCAGAAAAAAATTGGTGATAAAATCTGAAACATTTCTCCCAATATCAAGAAAAAGACAATAATATCCTCTCTCATGACATCCTAACAGTGTACAGGAAGTCCTAGATAATTTTATATGGTAAGAACAAGAAAAGAGGCTTTTAATATTAGAAAGAAAGAAGTAAAATTTTCTTTAGTTGACCATGGCAGAGAACATGCAAAATAATCTAAAATAAACTATTAGAAATAAGTATACTTACTATTCAACTAGATACAAGGTCAATATCTGACATTCAACCACAAACAAATTTAGCAACATAAAAGAGGCACATTAAAATTTTTGAAAATACCATTCAAAGAACATCAAATATATCAACTAATACTAAATATGTAAAGACAAATCTAACAAGTTGTGCATTACAGCTTCCCTAAAAATTATAAAATATTGCTGAATAAAATAAATGAGGGGCTCTAAGTTAATAAGGAGAAAGATTTACTGTTTTTAAGGTCCTAATTTTCACCAAATTAATCTTTAGTTTCAAGTGTAATTTGTATTGACACACCAGGAAGTCACCCTACCCCATACCACGGAAATAGATAAGCTTATTCTAATATTTACATTGAAATGCAGAGGACCCTAAAGAGCCAAAACAATCTTAGATAGAACACAGTTACAGTAGCAGATTTCAAGACTTACTGTAACGGTATAGTAATTAAGATTGGGTTGTGTTACATATATATTATATATTAGTGTTATTTACATACATATGTGTGTATGTGTATATACATTTATATGAAAGTGAATATATATGCATACATATATATACAACACAATCTAAATATTTGTATACATACATATAGAGAAAATGAAATGAAATATAGAGCCTAGTAATATAATAGCACATGTAAAATCGTTTCATTTATAACAGACAATCCTACAACTTAAGAAAATTTTGTATTTTGCTTTTTTTCTTAATAAGTGATGTTGAGGCAATTGGAATTTCATGTTTGAAAGAAGAACACTGATCTTTTTATGAAAATATATGAAAAAATAAATTTGGTGTGGATCATATATTTACAAGTACATATATTAAAAGCTAGGAGAAAACACAAAGAATTTATATAGCATTAATCCTAAAAAAGAAATAAATTTGATTTCATTAATATTATGAATATATGTTTAGAAAAAATTTATTAACAAAGTGAATTAAAAAGCCAGAAGCTAGAATAAGATATGTGCAACATACATATTGATTTAAATACAGAATTATAAAAAGTTAGTAATGAGAAAAATTAATTTAGAAATGGTGAAATTTGTTAAATATATAAGCATGTAAAAATAAACTCAAAATTATTACTCATGCAAACTGAATGTAATTTCAAATGATGAGATACCATTACATATCCAACAGAACAGTGAAAATTCAATTGTTGTGGATGTGAAACAAGTGAAACCTTCATTCATTGCTGGTGTGAGCGTTCACTGTTTCAAGGACTTTGAAAAAGTGCCAGATATGTGTGCTAAACCTAACATATCTTCTCTATGACAAAACTATTCACTTCTAGATATAAACCTAAAAGAAATCGATCGATTTAGTAGCAAAATCCAATCACAAGAATACACATATATAGCAACTTCATTCATTACTGTCAAAAATCTAGATATAGCCCAGATATTTATCAATAGGTAAATAGATAAACAATCTAAGTTGTATTCATAGACTGAAATATCACATGAAGATAAAACAAAAATAAAATTAAGTTACGCAAATGGATTTCAAAAAACATGAAGTGAAATGAGTCAGAGACATAAACAGTTATATTGTATGATTTCTTTCACATGAAGTTTATGAGTAGGCAAAACCAGTCTAGAGTAACAAAAGTTAGGCTGGTGATTACTTCTGAGATAGGAATATTGACTTTGAAGAGACTGAAAGGGAACCTCTGGGGTTCCGACAATTTTCTGTACCTTTCTCTAGGTGACAGTGTACGTAAGTGTGTCAATTGATAAGTGTTTGCAGAGTTGTATGTTATTAAAGCACTTCACTTCAATAAAAATGTCTAGAAACACTTAATATTCAAATGCTGGCCAAGAGCATCATTATGGTCAAGTTTAAATCATATCCCACCTCCCTGCCACCCTGAGGTAGAAAGAACAGTATAACAACTTTATCTTCTGAGATGGAAGTGAAATTTGCCTTTCACAGGTAAAAAGGACAAGGTTATTCACATACAAAAGAATTGCATGGCCATTAAAAATGGGACTCAATTCTTAGTCCAAGTTATATGTTCTCTGTAGGTACTCTGGAACATTACCCCAAAAAAGGATCACAAAAATTCTTCTAATTTAGAAAACAAATGCGTTTTTAGATAGTAAATTTGTTTTCATAAAGACTAACATTTGCTGATCTTTTTGAGTAAAGACTTACTGGAAAATTGTGCTCTGACTTTGCATTGGAGATTAAATTAAACTGGCTATTCTGATAAAACTATCTTCATTTTGGAAGTCTTAAAAGGGGTTTGACCACTATGAGAAATAAATTGTGTCATAAACATCTAATAACTGTGCTATAAAGGGCTAAACAGCTTTAAAATATATATAAACTATATAATTCCAAGCCATGTTTATGTGTGTGTGTGTATATATATATATATATAGTAATATATATGTATAAAATATATTTCCAGCCATACATACTACCACATTTCCTTCTATATCTATTCCACAAGAAACCTGGATGAGAGCAGTGACAGTTACTTCAAGTGCCTGTCACTCATAGTAAATGAAAAGGTATTATGTGAGCACTTATTACAAGTACTGATTTCTAACCTAAACTCTTAGTTACTGAAGATCTCATAGAAAAAAGACAAAGGAAATTCTCTTTGATTATCCTTATTTTTACTGCATGTACAAAATGTGTAAGGATGTCCACTCCTGCTCAGCACTATATACTGTCATGATTTGGATTTGCCAGCTAAACCCTTGGGGTGTATAAGTCATGCACAGTTCCATATAATATGTGTCATGGAGACAGTTGATCTACAATGTGTCTCCTAAAAAGCTGTTGCATAGTACAATTCTCTGAGCTTGATTTTTGACATGCGTTCAGGGACTACAAATAAGTTCAGTTCCCACTGGGTTGCTAATTCTTACACGTCCTACATTAAAAACATAATCTTAATTTAAAACAAAATGATTCTAATATATAGACCGATATTTATTTAGAAATAGATGTATTGATTTCAATTTCCACATTCTAACTTCCTACATATTTGGCAATTTCATTCATAGAATATCTTTTGTCATGGTAAACTCCTTAGTAAAGAATTTTGACAATATACATTGCCTCAACCTCCTTGCTATTTTATTTTTCTTGCTTATTCAGTTTTCTCTGTTAGCTAATTTCCTTGGAGCAAGAACACTTGTTTCCTTTCAAATACATTCTTTTTGAATGTAGGTCCACATCTGGATTCACTACTTGAATTTCTCATACATTTCTTGGTTTTTCACTCACATTGTTTCTCTGTCACAGTTCTTGATAGAAATACTTTTTTTAAAAAACTTCATTTTCTAAGTAGTAGCAAAAAAAATTTTAGTGACACACTACCAAGACATATATTACCACTACTATATTTAAAATCTTTCAGTGGCACAACAAACATCTTACAACGAAGTAAACATTTTTTAATATGATCATACTAAGCAGAGTTTTAAACATCTCCCTCCTAAGTTTCCATCTTCTTATTCTCAGTGGACATTGTCTAGGTACCTCTGTAACGGACTTGGCAGATGTAGTTAATGTTACTCATCAGCTGACTTTAAGACAGAATCAGTAGTGTGGATTACCCAGGTGGGCCCACTGTCACCACATGAGCCCTTAAAAGCAAATGAGGATGGCAGAAATCTCAGAGATGCAGCTCAGAGGAAAGACGGGGAGTTTCAAACATAACAGGGCCTTGACCCATGGTTTCTGAAAGGTGGTGTGTTGAAAAAAATGAGAAGAGATGCAGATGGCCTCTAGGAACAAAGACAAACATCCAGCTGACAGCCAACAAGAAACACAACCTCCAACCTTTAGCTTTAAGGAACTGAATTCTGCTGGGAACCTGAAGGATCCTGAAAGCAGATTATCTTCCAGAGCTCCTGGTACGAAATATAGACTGTCTGACACTGATTTCCACTTAGTGAGACTCTAAGCAGAGCACCCAGCTAAGCCCACCAGACTTCTGACCTACAAGTCTGTGAGCTAATAAATAGTCACTGTTTAAAGTGCTAAATATGTGCTAGTTTGTTCTGTAGCAGGATAATCTACTAGGGTGTCCTATAATTAGAAGAGAGATCTGGTTTTTACAGCCCCTTGACCTCTTCTCTCTCTCTTCTAGAGCCACTCTAGTCATCTTTCTGCCATTCTCCTCTTAGCCACAAATGTGTTTGTTTGTTCTGAATGAAATATTCTCTTGACTTCTTCATATGCTTAGCTTCTGTCCATTCTACAGACCAAATATCAGGGTTAGAACCTCAGGAAGGATATACTGTTAAATTGAATCCTAAAAAGTTGAATCTCCACATTATATTGCCATGTAATCATTCACTCTCCTTGCCAGCGCTTTGAGAAGTTGTCAATGTACATTTACCAGGCAGGAATTTTATTAGTTGATTACCACAACTGGAAAGCAGGCCGCAGAAGGAGAAGATCATCAGCTTTTAATCACCATTACACCTTCAGCATTGAGTTGGGCTGAAGAAGTCTGAGGTGAATGAATAAATAAGCTGAAGAATTGAGGGAACATATATAAAATTGGCAAAACTAGATTCAGATAACACCAATTTAAATTGAGTTCATACCAGTTGTAGGCATCATGTTAGGGAATATGAAAATTCTTTTTGTCTGTGATCTGATAAACTTTCAATCTTTGAGATTATGTAATTTGAAAAGAATACCCAGACACAAATTTAAAGAAACTATTCTTCCTAGAGAGAAGACAATGCAGTCAGAGGCAGAACATGGATTAAGCTCAACCCTAGTTTATCAACACCAAATTAATATTTATGTCCCCTACATAGTCCCTAAAGAAGACAGTGGTTGAATAGTTCCATTCTGAGCATATAGTGTACTTGTCATTGAGTTCTCTGGCATTTTTAGGAGGACTGATAACACTTTCATAGCTCTAGATGACTATGAAAGATGACTGGAGTGGCTCTAGAAGAGAGAGGGAAGTGGTCAAGGGGCTGTAAGAGCCAGACCTTTCTTCTAATTAGAGGACACCCTATTAGACTATCCTGCTACAGAACATTGAGTTCACCTCCATTAGAAGTGCTAACGGGAGAGAGAGAGAGAAAGACAGAATCAAAACCAACTAAGATATTGAGTCATGTATTGGTCAAGTTCTAACAAACCAACTAGTAGTGATTATGTGTATTTATAACGGAAAAGGGGGGAATAAACAACTAGGAGACAGTGGGTAGCTTAGAAATCAGCAGCACCAGACTGGAGGAACAAAAGTCGCAAGCAGTATTGGTGGGGTTCTGGGCATCTGCTTACCTGGGAGGAGCTGGAGCCGTGGCAGGATGTCATGGCAGGGTATAGAATTACGAAAGTGTTGTCAGTCCTCTTAAAAATGCCCACAGGAGACAGAGAAAGGCCAGGTTTCCCTACTCTCCCAAATTACGGCCTTCCACTGGTACTTTTTATTGACCAATCTAGTTGAAAGCACGTTGACAGGCCCATGGAACTCCATCTTCCTACAAAACAAAGCAGAGTAGAAGGAGGAAGAGAAATGGATTTACCACAGGGCATGAAACTGCCAACCACTCGTCTCTAACAGCAAGATTCTATTTCAATGTAGGTCCATGGCTAGATTCACTACTTGAATTTCTCATACATTTCTTGTTTGTTCACATGCATTGTTTCTCTTTCACAGTTCTTGATGGAAATACTTTTTACTTCATTCTCTAATGAAAAGTAGTAGCAGAATATATGTTATATGAACACATACAAAAAAATCTCACATAGTCCCTAAAGATGACAGTGGAAAAAGATTTCCATTCCACTCTTATACTTTAAGAGCGACAGAGAATTATTAAACATGAAGAGTAATATTTTTTCTTGGGAAGAATGCACTGTAATTAATTATTTCTTTATTTCCTTGGGAAGGATTAACTGGAATCTACCAACTCTTACTGATGACACATTGCTATTATTAAACTAAGGTTTGATTAACAATAACTTGATTCACCAGAGTACATTTTGAACTCTCATGAACTGAAATAGGTAGAAATAACTCCCAGGAAAACTGGTAGTTATTACACTAGATTAGATATGATAAGAACTATCTCAAATGGATTATATGATTAAAAAGTTAATTTAACTTTGACACTTATAATATCTAGTGTGTTTCTTTAGCTTGAGCAAAGAAAGTTTTCTAGCATGAAGAGTAAATTGAAGTAAAATGAAAAGAAAGTGAGAAGAGACTTTTTCTTTAGTCCAAGCTTATACTATTCTCTAGATTGAGATTCCTCTCTTAATGCTCATATGCATTGTATAGTATGAAATGTAAATGCCATTCTATTTTAAAATATTTTCTTCTAAAACAATTTTTGGGATAGGAGTATTCTACTTAGATGTGAAAAAAAAGTAGTAATAGAGATCGTCTCCCTTATTTTACTTGCATGTGGTGTCCAGCCTTATCACTTGTTTGACACTTTCAAATCCTAGAGTGGATTATTTAAGTTTTTTTAATCTAACTAAGTGTATTACAAATCTAAGCTTCCTCATCTCTTTCCTGATGGACTAATCAGGGTTGTAACTTCCACATTTGACCTTACCCCAGGTTCACTTCACACATAGCAGCCAGAGTAATCTTTCAAGAATACATATTAGATCCAGTGGCTCCCTGGCTCAGACAGCTTCAGTGCATCCTCATTGCATATATTCCAAATCCAGAATCCTAACCTGGCTTGTAAGAACCCATACCTGGCTCCTGCCTACCATTCTGTATCTTGTTTTATACATCCCATCCATTTTGGTGGTTTTCTTCTCCTTCAACATGACAGTTCACTGTACTGCCTTGGGGGCATGGTACTAGCTATTGTTCTACCTAGAATTCTTTCATCAGATTCTGCTTTCTCTGTTGAAATGTCACTTCTCCATACTCCTTAATTAGAGTCTCAGTCAATTCCAGGTGTGTTACTATGCTTTACTTTTTATATATTTCAATATTTTATTTTTATAGTAGTGCTTCTGACTACCTGATAATCTCACAATAAAGGAAAATATATCACACAAAAAAATGAGATTAAGGACTTTATATGTCTTGTTTAAATTTTTATCTCAGCTGCCAGAATAATATCTGGTATACAATAGGCTCTCAGTAAATGTTTGTTAAATAAATAAGTACATTATAAATGCCAGTACTCAACTTGGGATGGTTCATCAAGATATTTCACCAAAGAAATTAATTCATAAACCTGAATTTCGATATAGTATCCTTTTACTTTTTTTTTTTTTTTTTTTTTTTGGAGACAGAGTCTTGCTCTGTCACCCAGGCTGGAGTGCAGGGGCATGATATCAGCTCACTGCAACCTTCGCTTCCTGGGTTCAAGCGATTCTCCTGCCGTAGCCTCCTGAATAGCTGGGACTACTGATGTGTGCCACCACCCCCAGCTAATTTTTGTATTCTTAATAGAGATGGGGTTTCACCTTGGCCAGGATGGTCTTGATCTCTTGACTTCATGATCGGCCTGCCTTGGCCTCCCAAGCTGCCGAGATTATAGGCGTGAGCCACCATACCTGGCCAAGTATCCTTTTTACTTCTACCCTGAATTTGATTTTGAGGGAGAAGGGAAAAAAAATCATCATTATTATTTAATTTTGGAAAACTGCTAGAGTTTACACAAGACTTTTTTATTGTTGTTGTTAGAGCAAAGCTATGTTTTAATGTCATTATTTCTATATATTAGGGAAAACAGAACAATAATCATTTCCTAATAATATTAGTAGGATCAAACTGACCTCTCATCCCTGGACACCTTGGGATGAGGCAAAACCAAACAGTTTCTGGAAAGAATGAATAGATAATTGAGCAACATTTTTTTTTCTTCTTTCTCTTTTTTTCCCCACAAAAATTAAAGCAGTTTTCATGACACTTTTGGGAAAATGAGAAAAAATATAATGCATTACATTCAGGTAAAACAGAGATATTGTTCTAGTTCTCCAGGAAAAGCTGCATATCCACCACTCTCTCATCCATATGCCTATAGGATTTTTTTGAAGCTGATGTATATTTGGTTTGCTACTTTGCTACATATTAAAATGTTCAGTAATTTCTCTCACCCACACATCAAAATATATTTATTTCAAATGCCCTGCCTACTTCTAAGAGGACTTGAAAGAAAATGTAATTTAAAACAGTATTCAGAACCAGACAACTAGGAATAAAATAGAACTCCTTTATTTAAAAAAGAAAAAGAACTTAGGAATTGCTAGGTTTCTGTGATGAAGGGATTACTGTACTTGGATCCTGGATGTACATTCAGTTTTCCAGCAATTAAGAAAACCTTTTTATCTTAACCAAGGAAACATGTTGGTTTACAATGTTTGTCTTTTCTGACAATAGATAGCCTGCAAATCCATAACAAGCTCAGCAGAACAAATATTTTCTTTTAGCTCTACAATTCAAGCAGGAAGCTGAGCTCTGCAGTATATTGAATTATTGGGCTCAATTTTGCACTCTTTTATAGAATAACACATCCATATGGTTTCCCTGGCCTCATGGTAGGCAGAATACAGTTCTTTGTATACTTGACATTGGCCTTAGCCTTGTGATATGCTCTGTTCAATGGTATATTAGGGCACCACAGGAGAAGTGTTTGGGATTGCCTGCTTGTGCTTCCATGCATATTATGAGAACATACCCCACATAGGAGCTACTTCATTACTGGGTCCAGAAAACCATAAAGCATAGCTACTCAGACAGCCGGCAGCTTAGAGCAGAGCAATCCAAGGTATGATGTGTAAACAGAGCATAATTCTGGCAATAGCTAACACCGAGTCCTTCCTTAAGGCAGAAATAAAAATCATACAAGGAAAATTAAGTAATAAAGAACGATCTATCTACATATTTTAAAACTACAAGTTAGTGTCTTTAGATCAGTAAAACATATATATGAGATTTCTGTGTTTATTCTTCTTCCCATGTCAGTGTATATTAACATAGTCTCTAAATTGCTTATTGATTACATACAGTGGTGCAATAACACCTTTAATATAATTTTTGAGTACAGAATTAATGAATGCATACATGCATTTCAAACTACCTCTAAAGATTTGAGATTTTTTAAATCTTCAAAATATATTGACAACAAACTTGTGTATATCTAATGACTGAAATATTTACTTCAAAGGTATTACTTGTAACAAACTTGCACATGTGTATAAAACCTGTACAAAGGAGCTCAATTGTTTTTAATGGATATAAAATTGAAAAAACTCAAACAAAAAAGTCCAGCAGTGAATAAATGAATATATCATAGTTGATGCAATAAACATAAATAATAAAAGTATAACAACTTAATTTTCATATTTCTGAATTTTCTAAATATTTTCCATGAGCATAAATTAAATTTTTAAAAACTTTAATTTTTTTAATTTAATTTTTTAAGTTAAATATTGCTCAATGGGTATAAATTAACTTTTTAAAGTGTTCAGTGAGTATGAATTAAATTCTAATTTTAAATTTTAATTTTTTGAAATTTAATTCATAATCATTGAACAAAATTTGGAAAATCCAGAAACATATGAGGGAAAATAATTGTTAATATTTTTATATTTGAGTCAGTCAATGTCAACATCCTGTTATATTTCCTTTTTGGCTTCTCTTGTAGTCCTTTGGGCAGTTAATGACCATATTGATATAATGGAGACTTCCATCAATTATAATATTAGATATAATTTGTCAGATTGCCTTTTACTTAAAATGTTAGCATTTATTTTTAATCAACAATTTTTAAATACTATTTTAGGTGGCAGGAAATACTAATGTATTTCTTTGATCGGGTTAATCTCCTATCCTTTACTATAACTGTTTCAAATTTTCTTCATTCTCTTCAAATATCTGACTATCATATTTTTTCTCACCTATCTGTTTTCTGTAGATATTGCAATTTGGAATCCTCCATTACCTTAGTACTAAATGTGTATGGGCCCTCTGCCTATCATGCTTACGTTTTGCTATGGTGAAGGTACTGTGGGTACACCTATCTGATGTTGATCCCTCCAGGCTTCACTTGCATACACTAGTAATTTTGATTATTTCCTTCTTTCTTGTCCATTCACCCTCACCTTGGTACTGGATCTTTCTGATGGCTGTTTAGAATACTCAAATGACTCGTATTAAAGTGGAAAAAAATTCTTTATAAACTCATTCATGTTATTACTGCATCCCCTACACTCTGTATGTCTTTCATAGACAAACAGAAGATCAATCCATACATGTGATTTCCTTTTAATCAAAACCATTCAATTTTCAAGCCACTTAGATAAATCAAATATGTTCCATATTTAACTAAGTAAATAAGCATATTGCTCCAACTTTTCAAAAATACTCTATGACACACATACTCTTTGGAGCCATTTAGCCATCAGATAAAATTTCTGATGGCCAAATGACATTGCTGAATTTCTTTAAGGCCATTCCTAGAGTTCAGAAATTTTCTGACAGCTACTTAACAAAAAAGAATATTGTATATTTTAGGGATTGACACCCTTCAGTCCCTCAACCCTGGTTCAGTTCATTCTCAGTTAATAATTTACCTTCTTCCTTTCAAATTAGGAACAAATCAAATTATTTACTGTGGAATATGAGGCCCTACATAATTTGTGAGTCACAATCTTTCCAGCCTTTTCTCTTTGTGAATCCAGGGCAGCCTTATTTATTTATTACTTTTATATTTTTCTTCTAAGTAACAAACAACTGGCATTGTGGTTACCCAAACATACTACATTACCATGAATATTAAGCTTATCAAGTCCTATTTTGTTTTTAATTTTTGTTTTGTTTTGTTTTGTTTTGTTTGTTTGTTGAGATAAAGTCTTGCTCTGTCACCCAGGCTGGAGTGCAATGGTATGATCTTGGCTTGCTGCAACCTCTGCCTCTTAGTTACAAGTGATTCTCCTGCCTCAGCCTCTCCAGGCTTGGGATGACAGGTGTACATCACCATGCCTGGCTAATTTTTTGTATTTTTAGTAGAGACAGGGTTTCACCATGTTGGCCAGGCTGGTCTTGAACTTCTGACCTCAAGTGATC
>CAUYLG010018186.1:0-71796 GCA_963573385.1 Cacajao melanocephalus
ACTAAAATTAACTCCAGATGGATTAAAGACTTAAACATAAGACCTAACACCATAAAAACCCTAGAAGAAAATCTAGGCAAAACCATTCAGGACATAGGCATAGGCAAGGACTTCATGACCAAAACACCAAAAGCATTGGCAGCAAAAGCCAAAATAGGCAAATGGGACCTAATCCAACTCCACAGCTTCTGCACAGCAAAAGAAACAGTCATTAGAGTGAATTGGCAACCAACGGAATGGGAAAAAATTTTTACAAACTACCCATCTGACAAAGGGCTGATATCCAGAATCTGCAAAGAACTAAAACAGATTTACAAGAAAAAAACAAACAAGCCCATTCAAAAGTGGGCGAGGGATATGAACAGACACTTTATAAAAGAAGACATACATGAGGCCAACAAACATATGAAAAAATGCCCATCATCACTGATCATTAGAGAAATGCAAATCAAAACTACATTTTGAGATACCATCTCATGCCAGTTAGAATGGCAATCATTAAAAAATCTGGAGACAACAGATGCTGGAGAGGATGTGGAGAAATAGGAACACTTTTACACTGTTGGTGGGAGTGTCAATTAGTTCAACCATTGTGGAAGACAGTGTGACGATTCCTCAAGGACCTAGAAATAGAAATTCCATTTGACCCAGCAATCCCATTACTGAGTATATATCCAAAGGATTATAAATCGTTCTACTATAAGGACACATGCACACGAATGTTCATTGCAGCACTGTTTACAATAGCAAAGACCTGGAAACAACCCAAATGCCCATCAATGATAGACTGGACTGGGAAAATGTGGCACATATACACCATGGAACACTATGCAGCCATAAAAAACAATGAGTTTGTATCCTTTGTAGGGACATGGATGAACCTGGAAACCATCATTCTTAGCAAACTGACACAAGAACAGAAAATCAAACACCACATATTCTCACTCATAGGTGGGTGTTGAACAATGAGAACACATGGACACAGGGAGGGGAGCATCACACACTGGAGTCTGTTGGGGGGAAACAGGGGGGACAGCAGGGGGTGGGGAGTTGGGGAGAGATAGCATGGGGAGAAATGCCAGATATAGGTGATGGGGAGGAAGGCAGAAAATCACACTGCCATTTGTGTACCTGTGCAACAATCTTGCATGTTATTCACATGTACCCCAAAACCTAAAATGCAATAAAAAATAATAAAATAAAAAAAAAGATAGGGCTCTGTTCTTTTGGACTCCCCTTCTCTCTGGGGTGGTAAACCTGTAGATAGGTGAATCCCAGTAAGTGGTATAATGGCAAAGGAGAGTCTAGGGAAGGTGAGAACTTCAAAGGAGAGGACTTACTTTTCATAGGAGAAGTAAGGGAAAGTTTCATGGAGAAACTGCACTTCAGAAGGGGGTTAGGCAAGAGAGCATTCCAGAAAAAGGGAATAATGCTTGAAAAGGCCCAGAATCCTTAAGGAAAGGAGTATATTCAAGAAATAGAAAACAAGACAGTATGTTTAGGAAATATGTGCTGATGTGTTAGATTATTTGATTGTATCATGAAGGTCCTTGGGTGGCAAGGCCCTGTGTTAAGTGGGTGGCATGTTGAAGGTATTGGACTAATCCTTTAGGCATCAGGAACCAATAGAGGTGTTAAAGCCATAGTCTAGTTGATGGAAAACAAACAGCTGTCCTATTGAATGCTAACCAATCAAATCTACATTTTCTACTGAGTCTGGATGCAGCCTCAGAAATATTCTCACGAAGGAGGCATGAAAGTATGAGGCTTTCAAGTAAGCCCAGTCCAGTAGACCTTGAGTGGATGCCTTTGGCCCATATACCTGTAGTGCTCCAGTAAACACAAGGCCTTCTTGCCCAATGGACATTGGTCCTTTTCTCCAAGAAGCTCTTTTGAACAGAAAGTCCAGCTCTTTTGAAGAAGATCAAATGTGCTGGGCTAAGGAATCAGGAAGAAGCCATTAGTCTGTGACCTCACTGGTGGCTGTGATTGTCTTTGCCAGCTCTGTATCCCTAGCATCCAGCACAAAACTTGGCACATGGTATGTTCTCAGTGATGTTTGTTGAATAAATGAACAAGGAAAAGAAACTAATCAACTCTCTACCCAACCATTCAACCATTCAACCTGGGTTCTGATTCCAGCTCTTGAATTTTCATTCTCTCAGCTGTACAACCACCTGGTTGTTCTCTAAGGCCTTTCACACTCTTCTATCCCAGGACTGTAGGATGATGAATAGTTTGGAGCAAGCTCAGTTATCATTTATAATTCTAATATGCCTCAAATATAAAAACCAGCACTACTTTACAACATTTTGGATATGCCTTCTAAAAACAGAACCTGCGTCTGTCCCAGAGTTGTGAAGAAAATGTATTAGGTTATATTAAACAGCAAGATTGTCCTTTTAGTAGGAAAAAAATGAATTAAATCTTGTCTTCCTGACTGGTGATTTTAATTGGGATTTGAGTCAATTTGATCTAAATTTGAGCATCCATCCAGAGAACATTTATTGACATCTGCTGTGAGCAGGGTTTTATGCTAGGCATGAGGGAGATAGGAAAATGAACAAGATGCAGGTCCTTCCAGGCAGGAATTGATGGTGTAGTTAGGGAGATAAAACATATACATGCTTGACTGTGACCCAAGTGAACAGAGAATAAGCAGAGACAGACCAGATCCAGGGATAGGAGTGTCAGAGGAGGAAATCCCTTTCTAGTACACCATGTGTATAAGAAGTCTGCCTCTTACCACAACCCTAGGGCTCAGAACTTAGACTGAGCCATTGTGGCTATAAGGATGTGTTCTGTAGATTGTGCTCTGTGCCATGCAGCTACCTGGAGCTTCCAGTCATCCTCAGCTACGAAATTGAGCACCTCAACCCAAATTGTTATTGGCAACAAACATCATCTTAGGCCTTAATGAACAGTGTGCACATACTACACCATCAAGCTTGGTAGCATCTTTTTATGGCTTGTATCCTTGGGGTAGATTTCAAGAAAAAGTTGTTCACTGTAACAGGAATTTGTATTTCTTGTTTTGTAATACTGGAAACTATTAATAATATTTGTCCAGTGTGCGCTCTTCTCTGCCTTGCCTGCCACAGACATTCAGGACCTAACTGAAATGGGATCATCCACTTTCCAACATGTATCCAACAATGAGCCTGTAAAATCAAGAGCAAGTTAATTCCTTCCTAGATATAATGGGAGAACACGCATTGGGTAAATACAGCCATTCCAAATGGGAAAAATTGGCCAAAACAAAGGGGCTACAGGCCCCATGCAAGTCCGAAATCCAGTGAGGCAGTCAAATCTTAAAGCTCCAAATGATCTCCTTTGACTCTGTGTCTCACATTCAGGTCACACTGATGCACGTGGTAGGTTCCCGTAGTCTTGGGCAGCTCCACCCCTGTGGCTTTGCAGGGTACAGCCTCCCTTTGGCTGCTTTCACGGGCTGGGATTGAGTGTCTGCAGCTTGTCCAGGTGCATGGTGCAAGCTGTCATTGGATCTACCATTCTGGGATCTGGAGGATGGTGGCCCCCAGATCCTCACAGCTCCACTAGTCAGTGCCCCAGTCTGTGCACTCACAGGCTCAACAACACGTGGAAGCTGCCAAGGTTTGAGGTTTGTACCTCTGAAGCCATGGCCCAACCTCTGTGTTGGCCCCTTTCAGCCACAGCTGGAATGGCTGGGACACAGAGCACCATGTCTCTAGGCTGCACACAGCGCAGGGACCCTGGGCTCGGCCTATGAAATCATATTTTCCTCCTAGCCCTCCATGCCTGTGATGGAAGGGGCTGCTGTGAAGACCTCTGACATGCCCTGGAGACATTTTTCCCGTTGTCTTGGGGATTAACATTGGGCTCCTCATTACTTATGCAAATTTCTGTGGCTGGCTTGAATTTCTCCTCAGAAAATGGGATTTTCTTTTCTATTGCATTGTCAGGCTGCAAATTTTCCAAACTTTTTTGCTCTGCTTCCCTTATAAAACTGAATGTCTTTAACAGCACCCAAGTCACCTATTGAATGCTTTGCTGCTTAGAAATTTCTTCCACCAGATACCCTAAATCATCTCTCTCAAGTTCAAAGTTTCACAAATCTCTAGGGTAGGGGCAAAATGCCGCCAGTCTTTTTGTTAAAACATAACAAAACTCACCTTTGTTCCAATTCCCAACAAGTTCCTCATCTCCATCTGAGACCACCTCAGCCTGGATTTTATTGTCCATGTCATTATCAGCATTTTGGTCAAAGTTATCCAACAAGTCTCTAGGGAGTTCCAAACTTTCCCACATTTTCCTGTCTTCTGAGCCCTACAAACTGTTCTAGCCTCTACCTGTTACCCAGTTCCAAAGTTACTTCCACATTTTCAGATATCTTTTCAGCAGCACCCCAGTCTACTGGTACCAATTTACTGTATTAGTTCATCTTCACACTGCTAATAAAGAATACCTGAAACCGAGCAATTTACAAAAATAAAGAGATTTAATTGGACTTATAGTTCCACTTGGCTGGGGAGGCCTCACAATCGTGGCAGAAGGCAAAGAGGAGCAAGTCACATCTTACATGGATGGTAGCAGGCAAAAAATGAGAGAGCTTGTGCAGGGGAATGCCTCTTTTTAGAACCATCAGATCTCGTGAGACTTATTCACTATCATGACAACAGTAAGGGAATAACTTGCCCCCATGATTCAGCTTCCTCCCACCAGGACCCTCCCACAACACATGGGAATTCAAGATGAGATTTGGATGGGGACACAGCCAAACCATATCACCATCTCACACATAATGACTGAATCCCAAAGGGGGAGGTTATTAAACCAAGGTCAGACAACTTGTAAATGATGGTGCTGGAGCTGAGGCCAGAACCATATCTTCTGGCTTCAAATAAAGTGGACTTTTTACACTCCGTGATGAAATCTATGCCCTGGAAAGATTAATGAGTCTTTCTAGGGGAGGTAGTTTGAAATAAAGGTGAGAGTCAGGGAGAGCCTTGGGATGCTTTTGCATTTCAGACGAAAGGCAATGCACAAGATCTTTAATTAGGGCTTTGGCATTGGGCTGAAGAGGAAGAGGCTGATGGGAGAGAATATAGAGGTCCAGTCAGTAGGACTTGCATGTGGAAGGTAGACAAGAGGGAAACTTATCCTGTCTTCAGTTACTATTCTTTACTGAATTGTCACATTGGGCTCCATTTGGTAAGCTATCTCAAAGTGGAAAAGAAGGGGTATACATCCAAAATAAATACATCAAACACCTCCAGTATTTCCCAAAATTAGCCTCTTTGTAATTGTTGTTGTTCCTGTTCCCTAGAAGGCCTAATTCTTTTCCAGATCCTGGCCTTCCAGCTCTTAAGTCCTCAGAAATGGGAGCCATTTGCCAGCTACCATTCTGGCTTCATGATTTTACTCATGGGCTCTTGGAACTGCCATCATTGTCTGAGTGTCCCTGATTTTGGCTTTGCCACCAGGCCCCATGAAGGTGCCATACATGCGACTTGCCTCCCATCCCATGACTCTAGGTTTGAAACCAAAGCCCTGAGATAACCTGCAACCCATGCTGACCTCTAGAATAGGCCAGGCACCCAGCCTGAAGGAGGGCTCTGGACTGGACTTTAATTGCATAAGAGTCTTACCCCAGTAGACCGCTTGCCTCAGAATCACCTGGGGGGTATTAAAATGCAGATTTCTGGGCTCCATCTCATCCTACGGAATCAGAATCTCTAAAGGTAGGTGACAGGAACTTGTATTTTTGACAAGGACACCAAGTAATTTTTATTTACCTAAAGTTTAAGACTCTGCCTTAGATAATTTAATTTTTTTCCTGGACCTCAGTTTCCTTATTTTAAAATAGAAAAATTATATATTTAATTTACTGTGAAAATAAAAAAGTACTTTGGAAAGATGCTAAAAGTTTATACAATATACTTATTATATATGATTAAGTTTATAGTCTTGAGATAAAGAAAATTTGAAATATTTCTCAGACTGAAATATACTGAAAACTGGTAAATGGTCTGAGTGCTTACACTTAGAAAATGTATGCTTTCTAAGTGCTATGGTTTGAATGTTTGTCCCCTCCAAAATTCATGTTATAATATAGTCATTATAACAACATTAAGAGGTGAAACCTATAAGAGGTGTTTAGGTCTGCCCTTATGAATGGACTTATGCTGTTATCGAGGGAGTGAGTTCATCCCCATTTGTGCTCTTGCTCTCTCTCTCTGTCTCTCTCTCTTTCTCCCACCACCCTCCTCACCATCTACTATGTTATGATGCATCAGGAAGGCCCTCATCAGATTGGCACTTTGATATTGGACATCTCAGCCTCCAGAACTGTAAACCAATAAATGTCTATTCTTTATAAATTATCCAGTCTGTGCTATTCTGTTATGGCAGCACAAAATGTACTAAGACACCAAGTGAGTGAATATATGAATGAATAGCCTCAGGAAAGGTAAACCATGAAGAAAGGTCATTAAATTTTTCTTCAACATCCCCTAGTTTATGCATTCAATCAGCATTATTCACTGAGTGCCTAATATGTGCCAGGGCACTGTGCCAGGCTAAGAATATAAATAGGATGTGGTCCTTGACCTTAAGGGATTGGAGATCAATATAAGTGTTCAATACAGTGTGATAAGCACTGGCCCCAGGATGGGTAGAGAGGTGGGTATTAGTGCTTTGGCAACAAGAGCAGGAATCGCCTCTATGTGGGGCTGTCAGGAAAGGTGTCACCAAGGAGGTGGCCTTAGAGTATAGGATTGTTCCAAGAAGGAAAGCCCTTTTCACAGTCCTTGTCACTCAGACTTCCTTCTTCCATTTCCATTCCATTGAATTCTCTCCTCAGTTTCCTCTCCTCCTCCATCAAACTAATCTCAGGAACTCCATGTTTATGTTTTTTTTTTTTTTCTTTTTCAACCTACCCAAATCTGCTTTTACACTCAAAACCAACATTTCAGTTTAGTCATAAACACTTGATCTTAAAACAATGCTCTTTTGAGGAGCAGTGTGGTTTACATTGTTACCCCCAAAACTTTTCATCTGAAATAGTTTTCAGCTTTATTAGGGATTTTGTTTGCATGTTAATTTTTACATCAGCCAGCTAAGAGGAGGGGTGTTATGCTTTGTTGGTTAGTTGCCCTTGGATTTTTTAGGGGTGGTGTTGGGAGGATTGGTGACAACTGGTTTTCCCCAGCTCCTGTTATTTTACTAGATAAATAATCACTGTTTTGCTTACCCATAAGAAAATCAAGGATTAACTTATGGTCTTCTTTGTGTTTTAAGGTAAAATGATAATGGTTAATGAATCAGCCTTTAAGGTGACATAGCCCTTTACAACTTACAACATGTCTTGACCATTCATGTTCTTCTTTTCTGGTCCAAAGGTGATCCACAAACAGAGGCAGGGAGGGAGGTGCTAATTAGAAATGGGGAACCTCAGGCACTACCTAAGACCTGCTGAATCAGAATCTGCATCTTAGCAGTATTCCCTGGCAATTCTTATGCACACTAAAGTTTGGAAGAGACTATAAAGCTAGTGGTTTGTCCCATTTATTGAATAGGACATTGATGTCCGGTGAGATTAGGGAACTTGCCTGAGGTCATGTAACAAATAGCAGAGCCAGGCTTCAAGCCCTGGTTTTTCTGATTCCAGTTCAGCACTTTATCACTGTCCTACTAGGTTTGTTTGTGCCATATTAATTGGAGAACACTTTCTCTGTGATTCATAGTTGTGAAGAAGGAATAAAGTAACAATTTTTCAAGGTATAAATGTATCTTCTTGGGAGTTTCAAGGGACTAGAAGAGTCATGGGGGAGCTCACAGACCAAACCTTGACTTTATGCCAGACACTTGGACAATTCTACACAGGAAGCCTTGTCCCCGTTTTACAGATGACCTTCATGAGCCTGTAGGGGCTCTCAGGGAAGCAAGGGTTGAGTGTGGTATTTAAGGCTCAGGCACTAGGACTTTCTGTGTCGGAGGTGAAGGAATCAGAGAGGTGTTGATCATTTCTTTTCATCCTTAAAATAAGATTGTCTTCTTCTATGAGGCTTTGACTAATCGGGTTGGGTGGCTGCCTGCTTCTTCTGAAGTCGGGAACTTAGGCTTTGGTCACTGGGAACTCCTCTTGATTTATGAACAACTCTGTCTTGTAGAGTAAAAGTGGTTTTCCCAAAGAGGAAAAAATAGCTTAAAAGAAGGCCTTGAAGAATCAAGATGACAAAATGTATTATTTATAAGGACCTAAAATAAGTGCCAGATCCTCCACTTGAAGTGAGCAGGCGACAGCCGTGCGCCGTGTGGAGTAGAGCCCAGCTGACTCCAGCGGGATCCACACGGCAGGGCTGGTCAGCCAGGGCTCCACTCACTATTCCAAGGCTCTTCTCAGAAAGTGACTTCTGCTGCCAGTGCAGGCCATCTGCGGAGCTCATACGAATGCATCCCAGCTTACAAGCTTAAAGAGAAAATTCTTGAAGAAAGCTAGAGGAAATGCAATGAGAATCTGTGGATTGGTAGAAAGAGGCCATTAAACACACAGTCATCTGTAACACACAGGCATGTAAGATTACATCAACTTCCTGACTTACTCGCTCAAGGATACAGACACTTATTGAGAGCAAGAAGTCCAGGAAGTATACAGTCGATACGAGGTAGCTCAACCTCGCCTTCACTAGCCCCTGGTTCCCTAGTGGAACTTGTAGCTGCAGGTAACACCATCCATGCAGAATGGAGTTCTGCTGCATCCAGCAATCAGCCCCTTCTTGCCGCGTCACAGGTCTTTTTCACTCGAGGCTTGCCTCATCATTCTTGAAGAACTTACAGTTGCTGTGTTTTCCTTAAAGAGAATGTTCACAAACATTTCTTGTACAAAAAGTTCTTCTACTTTTTGAAGCAAACTCATGGTCAGCAAGTTTACATCTTTATCCAGTGGGGGAAAAATATAGATTCAGTGTCTAGCAGTCTCTGATCCACAGCCAGCATTATGGAAAACCCCTTTCCTTGTCATCCCTTGACTCTGGCCTAATACCTTTGTTATCTGGAAGTTTGTGATACTGAGTTAGACCTGAAGATCATTTCCCAAATCTGTTTTTCTGGAGGGCAAGATTCAGTGGTGGGAGGGAGGTAACTGAAGAGTAGGAGGTAATGCCAAAGGATTTCTGGGGGCACCCAGGGCAGATAGGAGATTGTGCTCCAGCTCCAGAACTGTTACAGGTCTTACCAACAGAACAATAGGCTAGGATTTGAACAGACACTGCAGATTTCAGAGCCTTCTCACCCAACTCTAATTCTTCCAGTTTCATTGTCTTTCTCTTCCTCTTCTGGATGTGGTGACTACACTGTGGGGAGAAATGGTTTTAGTAGTTCTTGCTGTATTTGGAGCTTACTTTGTGTTCTCTGTTGGCTGATGGCTCCCACCCCAGCCATAGGAGGTGGTTGTGATCCATGGGCCCTGATGCTGTCCCCTGGCAGCATCAACCTGGTTTTGCCTCTGGTTCTGATCTCAAGGCCCCTCCAGTTTCCTCTTATAATGGTTGCCCCTAGAGGGCAGGATTCAATAGGCTGAGGTTTACTTACATGCCCTGGCAGTATAGGGAGCCTTCAAGAAGATGAATATCTGACCTTTCTACCCTCTACATATCAGTTCAGAATAATAAAATCTCAGGCTTGAGAGAAATTTTCAACATTTTAAAATCCAGATATCTACTCAATATTTGAATGAGAAGGGAGTATGGTATAGAAAAAAGAACACTGGTTGGATTCAAATCCCATCTTCACCACTTTCTAGCTGTGTGATCTTGGGCTGGTCACCCAATCCTTATAAGCAAGGAATGCCTTGCAGGGCCCTGCTGGAGAATAAAGATGATCTAGGTAAAGTGCTGACATATATATGATGATGTGCTTCATAAGTAGTAGGTAGTACCATTACCCTGTAAACCAGAGCCTTTCAAACTTTTTCCTTCAGAACACTTGAATTCTTTCACATATTCTCTATCATATATGACTTTTAGGTTCCTCACAGCCCTGGTTACTTTATTTATTATTATTACTATTGTTATTTTTACTGTGGTAAAATATATATGATATAAATTTACTATTTCAGCCATTTTAAGCATACAGTCCAGTGACATTAAATACATTCACCTTGTTGTAAAACCATCACTACGATTCATCTCCAGAACATTTTTATTTTCTCATACTGAAATGTTGTACCTATTAATCAATAACTCCCACTCCCTATCCTTGCAGCCTAGTCACTCTATTTTGGATCGCATACTCCAAATTCCTCAGCGTCTTTCTTTCCATTGCAAATGGAGGTTAAAAAGAGCCTCTTGGGGCTGGGCACAGTGACTCATGCTGGTAATCCTAGAACTTTGGGAGACCAAGGCAGAGGAATCATGAGGTCAGGAGATCGAGCCCATCCTGGCCGACATGGTGAAACCCCATCTCTACTAAAAATACAAAAATTAGCTGGGTGTGTTGGTGCGTGCCTGTAATCCCAGCTACTCAGGACCTGAGGCAGGAGAATCGCTTGAACTCAGGAGGCAGAGGTTGTAGTGAGCCGAGATTGTTCCACTGCACTCCAGTCTGGGCGACAAAATGAGACTCCATCTCAAACAAACAAACAAACAAACAAAAAAGCCTCTTGGAAGGGTTTTGAGTTCTTCAAACTCCCACTGGGGAGCCCGAGGATTAAAAGTGTATACCAGTTGCAGCAAACTTTTGGGATTGCAGATGGTTATAAAATTGGTGTCAATATAGCTGCTTTGCATGGAATGGATCTGGCAAGAGGCTTCGAAGCAGTGATACGTTCCTTTCAGAAATATCAAAGGATATGGCTTGGCATAGCTTTGGGGAGAAACCAACAGTTTTTGAATTCTTTAATAGCATCTACCTTATGGTGAAGATTAAATGATATAATTCATGTCAAGTGTGTAATACAGTGCTTGGCACAGATCAGACCCTTACGTGCAGGCTTTCGTTATCATTATTGCACTATGGCAGAGATAACATATATGTTTTCGTAGTTAATTCCCATGATAGGTAGATGCTGTTTTCATCTTACCTGAGGAAACTGAGTCTCTAGGCTGCTAAAACTCCCAAAATTACAGAGCTAACAAGTTATAGAGTAACAGAGCTGGGATTCAAACCCATACTCTTTCTCTCATAAGATGCTGGCTGTTGTGATACACCAAGAAGGGAACCCTATGGGTGAGTTCTACTGACTTCATCTTGGTGTTTCATCTTCCTATATACCCTGGCCCTTTTCTAGGGTCATATCATCTTGCTATTTCTTCTTCTTAAAATCACGCACCTAATGTCCAAGCCCCAGAGCTTTCTGTATTTACCAGTCCCCATTCTCTGTGCCATCTTGAAGTGATCACTTACAGTCTTCAATAAGCTCTAAAATAGGAAACCAAAAGCAGATGTGTAAACCATGGAACTCTCTGGCTTTATTGGATGAGTAACTAAGATCTAATGAACTGCACATAGAATTTAGAGAAATCATTGATTGGGATTTGATCAGAAAATGATACTTTCCAGGACATTCAAGGTACCCACAAACACTAGGTAGAGTTTGTTCAGAAAAGAAAATGCTTGCATTTGACTTCTGTGAGTGACTGGGATTCATTTTCCTTTCAGAAAACAAGAACCAAGTCACGCTCTCTTGCCCTTTCATGGCTGCTAGGAAGCTAAAGCCAACCTGGATGCTCAATTATGACATGCATATAAGCTCCCAGTGCTGGCATTTGGATACACCTCCTTTCTATAGTTTTGAACTTCTGCTTCCATTTTATTTAGTATAGGAGTACCCTTTCAAAGGAGATGAGCTAAGATTAATTAAATCAATAAAGACTATAAGACTAGAGGTCCAAGACCACTTTTGTTTATTTTAGTGTCCCTAGCACATAACCCAGTATCTGGCATATGGTAGATGCTCAGTAAGTGTTTGTCAATTGAGTGGATGAAAGCTATTAATAAATCAGCATTCAGAATAACTTAAGGGTATCATATCTGGTACTTTCCTTTGGAATTTCAGCTAACAAGGCCATCGAGGTGGAAGCTTTAGAAGGTGTTCCTTGAACTTTGGAGGTCTATCATTAGTGTGTGTACATGCTAGTAACAGACACCAGAAATAATAATGGCCTAAACAAGACAGAAGCATTTTCTCTCACTATTATGGACTGAATTGTGTCTCCCAAAAATGTGTAGATTAAATCCCTAGCCCTCAATGTGACTGTATTTGGAGATAAGGTATTCAAGGAGGTAATGAAGGTTAAGTGAGGTCATAAGGATAAAGCCCTTGTCTGATACGACATATCATTATGAGAAGCAGAAGAGACACTAGGAATTGCCCTCCCTCTACACACAGAGGAAAGGCTGTGTGAGGACACAGCAAGAAGGTAGCCATCTGCAAGCCAGGGAGAGACTCACTAGAAACCAAATGGCACCTTAATCATAGACTTCTAGCGTCTAGAACTGAGAAAATTAATTTCTGTGTTTCAGCCACCCAGTCTGTGGTATTTCTTGTTATGGCAGTCCAAGTAGACTAATACATTCACACATGAGAGGTCTGGTGATATCCCCTCCCAGGATTGGTATAATAGTTCCACAGATATCAAGGGCCCTAATTATTTCTGTATCTGTTTTGCTATCCTTAACATAGGCCTTCGTCTTCAAGATTTTCTCAAGGTTCAAGATGGCTACTAGCAATATTCAGCCAGATAGAAGGGAGAAATGACAAAAAGAGGCCTTTTTAAGGCACTTTCCCTGAAGTGGTACCCAGCAGTGTCAACTTAAAACCGATTGGCCAGAGCCTAGTTACACAGCCAAACCTGTTATGAAGGCTGGGAAATGAGACTTTTATCTGGGCATATGGCTATCCTGAATAAAATTTGAGGTCTGTTACCAGGAAAGAAGAGGAGATTGGCTTGTGAGCAGGTAACCAGCAGTCTGTGCCTCAAAGAGCAGGAGCACTTTGGGGAATAAAGGAAGCTGGAAGATAGCATCTCACTCACAAAATAGTCCCACTTCTCAGCACCTGAGCAGTACCCTGAGTGTCTTAAGCAAGGTGATGAGAGAAGATAGCTCTCGCCTTCAGATTAGTCCGAGGCCCCTGCTTGGTTGTAGGGCACTACTAATTTGGGCCTAGCCACCCTCCCAGCCTTCTCTTCCCCTGTTTGCCAATACCTTGCCCCTAACCCTGTTCTCTAAATACGTCTGCGCTTACCTGCATTGCAGTTCCCTCTACCTGGAATGTCCTTTGACA
Organism: Cacajao melanocephalus; assembly: GCA_963573385.1. Taxonomy (NCBI): domain Eukaryota; kingdom Metazoa; phylum Chordata; class Mammalia; order Primates; family Pitheciidae; genus Cacajao; species Cacajao melanocephalus. Next base: position 13,268 of record CAUYLG010018186.1, read on the forward strand.
CTTTAATATCTTATCCATCCTTTCAGGCTCTGTCCAAACTCTTCCTCCTGGGAGCACCTATCTTGCTTTCAAAGAGTAGAGCATGGAAAGGGATGGGGGGAGGGGGATGAGGTGAGGAATAGCCTTACGGTGGAGAAACCTGGCAAACACTACCTTTCCCAGGTGGCCAGGGTTAACATCACCGGTGATAAATCATGTTAATAGTATGTAACTGTTATATAGTGTGATGAAGATAATTCACCTCTGTGTTCTTCCTCCTCCAAGCCCATAATCCCAGTCTAACTATGAGTAAAATATCAGAAAAACTCAATTGAGGGACATCCTACAAAATACCTGCTAGTACTCAAAACTGTCAAGTTCATCAAAAACAAAGTTAGAGAAACTGTAACAGACCAGAGGAGACTAAGGAGGCATGACAACTAAATGTAATATGGTATCCTAGAGCAGAGAAAGGACATTAGGGAGAAACTAGCCAAATCTAAATACAGTATGAGTTTGGCTAATAGTTAGGTACCAGTGCTGGTCCCTTGGTTGTGACAGATGTAGCACAGTAATATAAGATGTTGACAGTGGGGGGGAGGGATATTTGGGAACTTAGTACTATCTTTAAAACTTTTCTGTAAATCTAAAGCTATTCTAAAGAGTTTATTCAATTAAATCTCTGTGCTCCTCATTGACGGTATGACTTAAGCAAGTCACTTGACCCCTCTAGGCTCGGTTCTTCAGTGTAAAATGGGGTGGCATACCTTCACTGCAGGATAGGAAAAAACTTCAGTGAGACAGTGTGTGTGACAGCACTTTGGAAACAGCGAGCCTCGGCCCTTGGGATGGCTTTGGGTGCTTCCCACATTATTGCTCAAATGCAGATTCCACTCCTGCCTCCCTGAAACTCTACACAGGGAGACACTCCAGAGGTTTCCCCAGAGGCTGCTGTTGCTGGTACTTAGCAAAGCCCTGCCCTGTCCCCATCTGGAGTTCCTTTTCAGCCAGAATTTCTGTACAGGTAACTTTCCCTTCACCTCTCTTGATACCTTGCTCTTATAGACTAAGCTTGCATTTTTATTTTCATATTTCACTTCATTTTCCCCCCTTGAATTTAGTTTTTCTCTTTAGGAATCAGCATATGACTCAAACTGCCAGTTCTAAATTTAGTATCGCCTATGATACGGAGAATGCATTTAGTGCTGCCTGGGATGTGTATTTGGAAATAATGGTTTTATTTATCCACATCCAGTAATTCTGCTGCCTGCCTGCTGGGTTCTTTCAGGAAAGAGTTTGTCATCTCCTTTCCTCCTAATGATGAAATGTTGCTTGCTCAGGTCCCAGAGGCCCAGCCTGAGCCAGATGCTGGTGACTTGAGTCTCTGTTTAATTAAACAATACCATTCCCAGGATTCTGCAGTCACAGGGTTCTCTCTGTGGCTTCTGTTTAGATGGAGTTTAGAAATAGGTCTAGAAAAGGCTCCTGGACTCTTTGGATCCTGTAGGCTTATTTCTGGGCCTCAGACTGATAAGATTTGCCCCTTTTGGGGGAGAGTTGCCCCATCAGTGCTGGAATATATGGAAGGAAGGGGGAAGCTCTACGTGTATATAGCTGTGCCCTATGTTGTGGATGCTGAGGAGTTAGAAGAAGTAAATCAGATTACATTCTTGCCCTCTAAGAAGCTCTTCTCTTGTCGGTGAGATGAGCACATATACACATGATTGGAGTGCAATGTAAAACATGCTGTATTAGAGCAATGTACATGGCATGGAATTAATGTAGAGAGATTATGTGGTAAGAAAAGGAACACAGACAAAAGGTGGTATCTGAGTGGAGTTTTGAAGGATAATTTTATAGGAGTTTGTAAGGGAATGAAGAAGGCATTCTAGGCAGAGGGAAGGAACAGCATATGCAGAGACATGGAGGCATGACATAGTGTATTATGTTTGAGGAACTGCAATTCATTTATTTAAAAAAAAAATGTATGGAGCACCTGCTATCTACCTGGTCCCACGCTAATCATTAGGGTTTTGATAATGACTAAGTCAGACAAGGTTCCATTCTCCCAAAGCTTGCATTCTTGTAAAGTAGTTTGTATGGCTTTGGCATAAAGCTGGAGATGAGGGGTGATATGTGATAAGTTAATGAGATAGTGTGTATTAGTATACATAGTGTGAATAATTACTAGTATTATTGGCCTAAAAATTATTAGTCTCCCATAGTAAAGTACCACAATCTGTGTGGCTTACAATAGAAATTTATTCTCTCATTTTTATAGTCTTACTTCTGGAGGCCGAAATCAAGGTGTCAGCAGGGCCGTGCTCCATCTGGAGGCTCTAGGAGAGAATATTTCCTTGCCTCTTCCATATTCTGGTGTTTCCAGGCATTCCTTGGCTTATGGCTGCAAAAATCCTAACCCTGCCTTTGTCTTCATTTGGCCTTCTCTGTGTGACTGCATCTTTTCTTCCTTTCCTTATAAAGAAGGGACTGTGCTCATTCCAAGGTCTTTAACTTGATTATATCTGCCGAGACTCTGTCTGTGGGCTCTAGGGGAGAATCTGTTCTTTGCCCCTTCCAGCTTCTGGTGGTGGCTGCTGCCATTCCTTGATCTGTGGCCACATCACTCCAGTCCCTGCCCTCATGGTCACATTGCCTCCTCCTCTTCTGTCTCTGTGTCACATTTTCCTCTGCTTTTCTCTTGCGATGGCATTTAGGCTAACTCAGATAATCTAGGGCAGGCTTCTTATATCAAAATCTTTAATTATATATGTCCAAAGACCCTTTTTCCATAAAAGGTCACATTCACAAGTTCTGGGGGTTAAGGCATTGACTGACATCTTTTGGAGGGCCACTGTTCAACCCACTATACAGTCCAAGATTGTAAGGTCTTTGTATATTCACCTTATGAGGTAGGATTTATTATCCTCATTTTTCAGATGAAGACACTGAGGCTCAGAGAAATTAAGTGATTTGCCCAAGGTAATTCAAAAAGGAAGTAGCAGAACCAGTGATTGAAACCGGGCTTTGTCTGACTTTGAAGCCCATTCTCTTCCTCCCATGGCATACTGATCAGAATTTTTTCGAAGTCTCTCCTTTGGCTTGATACACAAGTGTCCAGTTGAGGGGGTTGTGGGGAGCCACACCTAACTATTACCAGGCAGTATGACCTTAGTGGGAACTAGTTTGGGAGAACTGTTAGAGGATAGAAAGCAGGCTGCAGTGGATATGGGCAGGAATTTTGGGAGAGGGATGGCAGTGGGGATGAGGGGTGGTAATGAAGAGAAGGGGCTTGGAATTCAGGACAAGGAATACCCATCAAATGAAGGAAACAGCACTTAGAGGAAAAGCAGGGTGAGGTGGGGTGGCTCATGCCTATGCTCCAAGCACTTTGGGAGGCGGAAGTGGGAGGATCACTGGAGCCCAGGAGCGTGAGAGCAGCCTGGGCAATGTAGTGAAACCCCGTCTCTACAAAAAGTTTTTTTAAAAATTAGCCAGGTGTGGTGGTGTGCCCCTATAGTCCCAGCTCCCCTGGAGGCTGGGGGGAGGATTGCTTGAGCCTGGGAGGTTGAGGCTGCAGTGAGCTTTGATAACACCACTGCACTCCAGCCTGGGCAATAGAGTGAGACCCTATCTCAAAAAAAAAAAAAAAAAAAAAAAGCAAAAGTGGGCCATGCTTTGCCATCATAGAGTTTTGCTCAGCACCTCTGGTTCTTTGATGTGGGCTCCTATGCTTGCCTACAACTGAGTTCTTTGATGTGGGCTCCTATGCTTGCCTACAACTGGGAAGGTCTCTGGCTGGGGTAGGTACAAGCTGGAGGGCCTAAGACTATAGAGAAGGGCTCTCTGGGTTTGTGTTATTCATTCCTCCTGAGCACTGCCATGAGTGAGCACTGGAAACTCAAAGATGAACTTGTTGTGGTCTTGCACGAGAGGCAGAGTGGCAGAGTGGGAAAAGATCAAGAACCAAATCCCTGCTCTGCCTCTCATTCACCATGAGACCTCAGACGAGGCACTTTAGCTTTCCAAGCCTCTGTTTTGTTATCTGAAGAATACAGACTTTTTTGAGCTTTGAAGGAGATGAAAATGAAAAGTGACTGGCACACCTCTGGAATATAATAGGGTCAATGAATGTTACTTTCATTTAATCGAAAAACTCACTTGCTGAGCAGAGCAATTGTTTCCATACTGGAGGCTCTGGAGCCTTAGAGTCCACAGAGTCTATAACACATACACCTACATGCAGCATTGTTTTCAAATATATGTAGATGGCATGGTATTGACTAAAATGCAGTTGCATTTATCAGCTTTACTGAATTCATGGTGACTCTTGGTCATTAAGTATTGCTTTGATTGGCGTATATGGAGATCCTGAATTTCTCGGGTATTAAAAAGGAGTCCTCAGACTCAAATATGTTGGCAACCCCTGGTGTAGCATGGAAGACAGCGATATAAACTGACAAGTAAGATGATGGGTGAACACTGCTACTACAGAGCTATTGCAGAAGCATAGAGGAAAGCTAGACAGCTGCCTGAAGAAATCTGGGAAGGAGGAGGTGATACTTAGGTTAGACTTTCAAAGATGAGTGGGAGTTTCCCTGCTTTGGAGAGAGAGCCTTGCAGGTATAGGGAACAGCAGGACTTCAGTTTTGGTGGGAGACGGAGTGGGAGACAGGCCAGAAAAGGAGACAGGAGCAGGGTCAGGGCCAGGGCTTGAATGCCATGTATAGATTTTAAGGTCCCCTTAGGCAGGGGAAATCAGGGCAGAGTTTACATAGAGGAGTAATAGTGTCTGACCTTTTAGAAAGATCACTGCCTTTGCAGTGTGGAGAGCAGAGCTAGAGAGACCTGTGGAAAGGAGGCGTTGTGGAGGAGGAGTGTGGGACTCACAGCAGAGCACTAAAGCACAAAGTCTCCGGTGCTGCACAGTTTCTCAGTTCCTCAATTTTCTTATCTGTATAATGGTTATAATAATGTATCTATCTCATGGGATTTTTATAGAATAAAAATGAGATACATATATATGGAGCCCGGCACACCATAGGTACTTAGTAGATGTATTCTGTAAAATTTCATACTTCATTTTTTTCTTTTAACCACCCTAAAAGGAAAGATGTATTTGTTTCCTTTTTTGATTTACTGATAAGCAAATTGAAAATCTTTGAGTTTAAGAAACTTGCTTAAATCCCCCCGGGTAGTGTGGCTTGGAGGTCTGAGTTCCTCTGAGCCTTTGCCCTTTCCGCTGGGAGGATGCTTCCTGTGTCTCAGTCACGATTACAAGTAAGTTCACTTATTACTGGGGCAGAGCGGACATCCAGAAAACCATAACTGTATCGTGTCCATGCACTCTAACAAAAAAGTGTACATGTGGTCACAGAAGGCTGGCTCTCCCAATCCTCAAGTCTGTCCATTTTAGGGAAAGATGGGATTATACATACAGTGCTTTGAAACCTCACTCATCCAAAGTTACTTGCTGGAAGAGCCTTCCTGATGGCTGAGGGCATCCATTTCTGGTTCTGTGGCCTTTCAACCGAGGACAAATGAAATTAGATGGCCTCCCTGAGTTTAACCTGGAGTGTTTATAACATCATCCTTGCCAAGGAGAGTTTGAGAAAGGGTGCAACCTTTGAGTTGAATACTTGAATTGCCTCTTTCTAGCTACGTGATCTTAGCTGAATGCTCAAACCTCAGTTTCCTCACCCAAAACAGCATTAGTAATACTAACCTTGCAGAGCTGTTATTTGGATTAAATGACATACAACCAGACTGTCTGGGTTTGAATTCCAGCTGTGTCACTTACTAGCTATGTTATATTGATCAAATAATTTAATCTTTCTGTGTCTTGGCTTTTCTGTCTCTAAAATGGGTGTAATGATCTTAATTCAAAGCGTTGTGGTGAGTAATAATGAGTTAATACACGGAAAGTGCTTAGAGTAGTAGCATCTAATACATTGTAAGTTCTCAGTAAATCTGAGTTACTATTGTTATCATTATCACTAGCTTTTTCCTCTCATAGACTGAAGCAGCTGTGTAAACATGCAGGCAACTCTTTCTGATACAGCAACACCAGCAGCAGAGGAGAGGAGAGATCCCTGGTCTTTAGGCAGATACAGACATAATGTGCCTGTCTGGACAGGCATCTAGGGCAAGTAGCACTCTTCCTGGTCCTTGAAGGACCCTTTGGTATATCGCATGTAAGACTGCTTCTTATGGAGAGGGTTGAGATCTCATCTGAAGGTGAAGTCATTTGTCTGTCACCACATTCCAGCCCATTGCCTGAAGAGGAAGCAGCACTCTCAGACCAGAACCCAGAAATGAAGGGGTTGGCTCAGACCAGAGCCAGAGCTGATTCTGGATCTTGTCTCAGGCCACAAGTGAGACAGGCTTTGCAGGACAGATCTCCCAACCAGGATACCAAGACAATGATCCCCTCAGCACTTTGGCGTGGCTGGCCAGGCCTGAGCTGGCAGGAGCCAGTGGTGTCAGACTACATGCTTACCTTTCCATTTACCTATGTGCCAAACATCAGCATTTTTTATGTGAGCTTTAACGCATTGGGCAATAATGTTCTGGGAGGCCACGCCTTTGAGACAATAAGCAAGACAGTGACCAAGTGGAAACTGCTGGAAGTTCAAATGGCAGGAAGCTTAGCAAAGGCTGCTGCAGATGTATGTTCCAGCCCTTTGGAGAGAAGAGTTATTAAAGATCACAAACCTTGTCTCGGCAGCCCTGCTTGCTTATAGATGTTTGGATTGCTGTGATTATTTCCTTTTCAGTGCCCCCTAGCATTTAGTAAACTTCCTCCTGCAAATACCGCCCTGTCTCAGCTGCATTCATGAGAACTGAGGAAAGAGGGTTTCATCCATCCTTAGGCTACAGTTATTATTCAGAAAAACAGTACTCCCCCTTTCCCAGGAGACACCATGGTGCTGAGAGACTTTTGGATCAGGAAAGGGGAGCTGGAAGAGGCAGAATGATGAGCGCAGCCCCTTTAGGGCTCTTTATTTGAGCAGAGTGCAGTCTTCCCACTTTGTGGCAGTAGCCCAATGGAAACAATCTATAGCCTGGATTTGCCTTCAGGAGGAAGACCACTCGTTAACTAGCAAAAACATTATCTTCCCCTTAGCACTTGAAGGTCAGTGTTTTGGTTTTGGGTTTTTTTTGGCTTCTTTCTTTCTTTCTTTCTTTCTTTCTTTCTTTCTTTCTTTCTTTCTTTCTTTTCTTTCTTTTCTTTCTTTCTTTCTTTCTTTCTTTCTTTCTTTCTCTTTCTTTCTTTCTTTCTTTCTTTCTTTTTTTTTGAGATGGAGTCTCAGTCTGTCGCTCAGGCGGGAGTGCAGTGGCACAATCTTGACTCACTGCAACCTCCACCTTCTGGGTTCATGTGATTCTCCTGCTTCAGCCTCCGGAGTAACTGGGACTACAGGCATGTACCACCATGCCCTGCTAATTTTTCTTTTCTTTTTTTAGTAGAGACAGGGTTTCACCATGTTGGCCAGTCTGGTCTGGAACTCCTGACCTCAGGTGATCCACCTGCCTCAGCCTCCCAAAGTGCTGGAATTGCAGGTGTGAGCCATCGTGCCCAGCTGGGTCAGTTTTTAAGTGATGAAATCTCAAAGTATTTATATAGATCAAAACCCTAAATCCAGAGATAGATCCCAGGTAAGAATATAGATCATAACCTAAAGACTGTATTTTTCATTTTTTGTTTTTTTAAAAGATGGATCCCATTCTGTCACCCAGGCTGGATTGTGGTAGCCCGATGGTAGCTCACTGCAGCCTTGTACTCTTGGGCTCCAGGGATCCTACTGCCTCAGCTTCCTGAGTAGCTAAAACTACAGGCACACACCACCACGCCTGGCTAATTTTTTTATTTTTTATTTTTGTAGAGACAAGGTCTTGCTGTGTAGTCCAGGCTGGTCTCAAATTCCTGGGCTCAAGCTGTCCTCCCACCTCAGCCTTCCAAAGCACTAGGATTATAGCCTTGAGCACACCTGGCCATCCCAAAGACTATGTTTTGTAAAAGTAAGTCATCCTGCTTGAATGAGCAAAATTATTCATATTCCTAGTTCCCTTTGGTGTTAACTGCATCCCCAAGGAGAAGGAGAACTCAGAGGAATCAGCAACATTATTTGCTTTGGCCAGGATTTCTGTCCCAGAGTTCTTCAGAGAAATTCCACTTCCTCATAGACCTGTGGTGATACATGGGCTTTGGAATCATGGTTAGTGAGCTTCAGTTTCCTCATCTGCAAACAAGCATCAAAATAGCAAAACCTACCTCCTAGGGTCAGTTGGAGGATTAAATTAGGTAAAATGAAAGCATCCCATCCCATGTGTATTTGTCAGGGTTCCCCAGAGAAGCAGACCCATTAAGTTAAATCTCTCCCTCTACCTCTATCTCAGAGAAAGAAAGAGAGGGAAATAAAGAGAGAGTACAATTGATTCGAAGGAATTGGCTCACACAGTAGTGGGTGCTAGCAAATCTAAAATCCACAGGGAAAGCTGAACAATGGAGATTCAGGTAAGAGTTGAGTCCAAAGGTTAGAAACTCAGGAAAAATTTCTCTGTAGCTGAAAATAGAATTACTTCTTCAAGAAACTTCAGTCTTTGCTCTTAGAGCCTTTAACTAGATGAGGCAGGCCCACCCACATTATAGAGGGTAATCTGCTTTTCTTAAAGTCAATTGACTGTAATATGTTAGTCACATTAAAAAAAATACCTTTACAGAAACATCTACACTAGTATTTGATCAAACAACTGGTTTCCATAGTTGACACGAAATTAACCATCTTACATATAAGGGTTAGGGTTCTCAACAAAGACCTTTCCTTCCATCTTCCCTTCCTCCCTCCTTTTTAAAGTAATTGCTGAGGTCTGAAGAGGTTTCACTTAATGCCCTCTCTGGCATGCAGGCCCAGAAGCTGTTAGAACCTGAGCAGTGTGGTCTGTGTGTCCCTCCTGTCTCTCTCAGATCTGTTTCTGCTGACTTTACATCCCGGAGAAGCAGTGTCCCTACTTCCTGAGTCAAGCCCTAGGGTAGCCTTAGCGGTTTTCCGCTGAAGCCTGTGCTCCAGGCCATACCAGTTTTCCTCTGTATCCTGTCAAAGTTGTTTTCAATCTGCTTCTCTAATATTTGCAGTGTTGCATTCCTTATTTTTGTTTTTGAGGTTTAATGAGAAGATGTGGGCTCTGCCACAGCAAGAATATTTTAGCTATTGAGATGACCTTTCTGGCAGGGGTTACTTGGCAGTGACTGAGAGACTGTAAGGAAAGCTTTTGTGGGGGAGTAGGAGTTAACTCCCTGCCTAGAATGTTTCAGGTGGCATTCTGCCTGGAAGTAAGAGAGCTGGACTCCATTCCATGGCAGAGATTTATACTCTGCAGGTGATCCAAAATGCTTCTCATTTTAATGGAATGTGGAATTGCTTTTGCCAAAGTTGAAGAATGTCTAGATGAGATCTCTAAGGCAGCATAAGGTTGTGAATAGAGCTCTGGTCCTAGAATTAGAAGACTGGAACCGTGCTTTGCCACTGTCTCCCCATATGATCATGAGCAAGGCACTTTATGGGCTTAGGCCCCAGCTACCTTTTCAAAGATTCTGGAAACAAAACTCCATCTCATCTTTGCACAGACACCACTCGACTGCTTTCAGGGCACTTTCACCATTCATCATTTCTGGTCCTCACACCAACTTCATGAGGTAGGCAGGATACTGGTGTGGAAATTGATACTTCTGATTTTCAAGCAAGGCCACTAAAGTTCAAAGAGATTAAATGACTTGCCTAAATTCACAAAGATGGGAAGTGATAAAGCTGGGACTGAATCCAGCTTGTTTTAGGGTACCCTTCTGAATACGGTGATGTCCATGGAACTGTAGGGAAAAGCACACAGTGGTGTTAGCAGAAAAGTGCTGAGCAGATCCGACATCAGAGAGAAGGTGACATTGCCTTCACACTCTCCAAGCCCCCAAGGCTTTGGAGGGAGATGATAGTCTGAGTGGATTCCCATAAACCAGAAGGAGGTTGGTCTCCAGCTATTCAAATTAACGTGTTTTCTCATGCTGTTGATTCAATTCAGGAAACATTTGTTGAGGCTTTATCATATGCCAGGCTCTCTACTGGGGGCAGAATAAGTAAGCAGTATAATGAAAAGTAGACTGGTAAGTTTTGTATTTGAAATGTAAACAGAGGGCTTTGGGTTTACAGTCAAAGGTACAATTAAGTCATCCTGGAGGGATGAGGGCAAATACAGCTGAGCCCTGAAGGATGAAGCAGGATTGAACAGTAGGAGACTGGAAGAAAATGATCTCTGCCCTACTCTTCCTGCTTGGCCCCTGTGCCACAGCCACCACTGCTATGAACTGCCATTCTACATGAAACCAGCAGCAGACAGCCTGTTTGCTGCAGAACTTGCCAGATCTAACCCTGGTGGAGCTTCTACATTGCTTGTCAGACTTGATGCAATGCCCTGAAGCATATACTGCAAAGCAAGAGAAATTCTGCCTGGCAGCTCTTAGAAGAGTATGCAGCAGGAGGGGAGGCCCACGGGCCCTTGGCAGAGAAATGGGCAGGTTGGAAGGAGGTACTTTTCTTAGTGATTGTGCCTACCCCTCCTAAGGGGCTGAGAGGCAGGAGCTGTTGCTTTGCATGTGTGATTTGAGAGTGTTTTGTGTCTTTATTTTAAAACTGGTTTCTCAGTCTCCTGTGCAGTTTTCTGTCAGCTTGTTGCCATGGAGAAGTGGGTTGGGGCTGGAAGCTCTGTCCTTCTCTGTCAGCATTTCTGGACCCACCAGCTGCCTCCTGCCCCTTCTACAGATGGAGGGGGGCAGGACCACATTTGGTAGGCAGACCCTTTCTCTGCAAGCACTGGAACTGTACCTCAGTTCCCTTTGGGATGCTGGTTTCATTTATCCGTGCATTGACTCAACAACTCTACACTGAGGGTCTTTTATGTGCCAGGCATTGTGCTGCGCTCTGCAAGTACAGAAATGACTTTGGCTGGTGGCACATACATCTGTGGCGGACCCTGCCAGCCTGTTCTGTTACAACATCCCTATCTGTTACTGTTCCTCAACCTCATTCTTTTCAGAATTTGAAGGACTGAATTTGTTTCTCTTCCAATCTTTATAACTGCTCATTTAGAAGCTCCCTGGAAGTTACCTACTTCGTCTCTCCACTCCTGGATTGTATTTCCTCTTTGTGTCCCCAGCACCCAGCACAGTGCTTGGGGCAAAGGAGGGACTTGAGCAGGAAGTGTGTATCTAATGAAATTCTTTATCAGACCTCTCAGAATGTCTGTCTGTCCTGCCCTTCTTCCTCCATTCTGAGCCTAGAGGCAGCATGTGTGGCAGCATGAGCCAGTGGAAAATGATCGACTTTTAAACTAGATAAATCTGTGCTTGATATGATCTCAAGCAAGTGGCTTCTTAGCTTGGAGCCTTAGTTAAACCGATTATTTTCTCTAAACCTGTATCACTAGTCTATTAGCAATTGAGTTTTGACAACTTAAAAAACAGTGTAGAAATTCTTGACGGCCATTTAATCCTACCAGCTGCTTTCCTGGCTATGTCCATGTGGGACTCAGTTGAGAAAAGTTGTCCTGCAGAGAACCCTGGGTTGTGATCAAGAGGCATGGAACTGTGTCCTGGCTGTAACCCTAATGTATTATGTGACTTTGATCAAGTCTCTTTCCTTACCAAGACCTCAGTTTCCCTATCTGAAACATTTAGGAATTGGGTTAGGGGATTTAGGAGGGTTCTTTTAATTCCCCAAGTCTGAAAATTCAACTTCACAAGAAAAATCTTCTCTCAGCTGCTTCTACCACCATTACTAGTGTCCCTAGACTGGAGGCTGACCTCAGCATGACCCCTTCTGCCAGCCCCTGGAAGCTGCTCTCCCAAGAGGCTCTGGGCTAGAACTCTGATATTGGATGCAGAAATCTCTTTCGGATGTAAAAGTCTCCTTTGAATGCATCATCTCTGTTCTCACCCCCAGTCCAGTGGCTAGGCTTGGCTTGCATCCCAGAACAGTGGAGAATTGCTGGAAGGAGGTTTTTGGTGGTTGTTTTTTTTTTTTCTTCACCTGTATCCTGCTTTTCCTCAGGACCTGTTACCTTCCTGAGTCTTTGGCTATTAAGGATTCTATTTCCTGAGCCATCTGTGACCCAGGGCTGTGTGCTAAGCACTGGGAAGGATATAGAGATACAGAAGTCATTGTCCTCACAGGCAGCCTCACAATCTGTGACATGGACAGGTGAAGTAAAGAACTGCAAAGCTCATGGGAGGCTCATCAAGGGAATGCTATGGACTTGGGTTCTAGTCATAGCCCTTCTTCTGTCTTCTCCAGGCCCCAGTTTTCTCTTCAGTAGAGTTTTGAGCATTGGCCCAATGTTCTGTAAGTTCCCTTGCTGCTGTGAAATTTCACTGTAGCTCAGTGCAGGCATGATTGTTGTAGACTTTTTAGAGGAAGGAGGACTTGAGCTGAGTCTCGAAGGCTAGGCTAAGATTTAGACTAGCCCAAGATAAGGGCATTCCTGATTGCGGGGGTGGGGGGCGTGGCAGGGGGGAGGTGTAAGCACAGACAGATCCTAGAATGTCAAGGGAACCTAGGTAGAGTGTGAGGGTCCTGCTCAGCCAGTAAGAGTTTGACTCGGATCTTTAGCCCCCAGAAACCAAGCTGAGGGCAGAGCAATGTAGGAAATCCTCCTGACCAGAGCACAGGGTTTGTGTGGGTTAAAAGGAATGAGAGAAATAACAGAGAAGGCAGCTCTTCCCTTCCATCTGAGGGCCCTAACCCCCGGAGGCTCGGGGCCACCCCAGAGGTGCCTAAGAAGATAGAAAGAATAAGGCAGGTTAAAACCAGGGCATTCTCCCTAAATGGGGACCCTAGTCTGATGCATATCATGACAGAAGACCTCCACCAAGAAGACACTAGGGTCAAAGCAAGGAGAGGCCACTTCTCTCCAGGTCTTTTCCTTCTCACTCCAACCAGCAGGATCTAGGTTTGTAGGACCAGGGCACAGTGTGGGAGAATAAGTCTTCCTGGGACAGCTGCCTTTGTTTCATGGTTTCATGGTCTGTTCCTCCCCAGATGTTTTCCTGAACTCATGGAGATGAGGGATATTTTGGTGTTATCTTTGGGGTTGGATTCTAGATTCATCTACCAGGACTATGAATTAAGGAATCACATATCCTAGACCTAGTTGTGACTTCCATCCTCCTAATCTCCTGGCTGAGGCTTTCTGACTCCTCTCACCCTTCTATACCCACAGCTTCACAGATGCCAAGTCTTCTTGGTCCCACCTCCTCGCTTTCTCTCCATCCTGCCCTCTTCTATGTCCCACTGCCACTGAGGCCACTCAGGCTTTGTTCATCCTCCTCCTCTTGGACTTCGCTTCTACCTCCAACTCATCTCCCTGTACACTCTCCTTCCCACTCAGTCTGAAGTCTTTAGAAAAGTGCCTGGCATCGTGTGAGTACATCCTAAATGTGATCTGTCATGATGACAAGAACAATAATGATGACTGTTATTCTGCCAGATTTTACTTCTGAGGCGCAGATCTGATTCTGCTACTCTGTTGCCCAAAAGCCTCAGTGGCTTCCAACTGGCCACAAAATAAAGTCCAAAATCTTAATCAGGCTCTTTGAGGATGATATTTCTTGAGCCATCTGCAGTATGCCCCCTACTTATCATCCCAAATTTATTTTCTTCTACTATGTTTTGCACCACTTCTTCTTCCGCCAAGAGGAACAACCACCATTATCTCTGCAAGCCCTCCCCCCAGCTAGGTCTTTGTTCCCACTGTTCTTTCTACCTAGAATGCTCTTTCTTCCTTCTCCCCTAACTTTTCTTCTTCCTCTAGGAAGTCTCTTCTGATCTCTTAGACTATTAATTCCTTGCTGGCAGGTGCCATGAATGATTCATTTTATATCCCTTATGATATCTACCAAGTAAGACAAAATAGACATTTTATGAATGACTGGAAAGACTTGGTTCAGCCCCGTATTTTCAAGCAAGCTAGAGTTTGAATTAGGGAAGTTGTCCAGACTTGTCCAGCCACACCCCAGTACCTATATATTTCTTTAGAGAGATCCAGAAGTTCTCTAGTGGACAGGTGTTCAGTTAGCTGGCTTAACATGGTCATGACCCTGTAAAGTGTACACAAGCCAATTGGCTCCTCTTACAGCAAACTGGCAGGACAGAGTAGAAATGCAGGGAATACTAGCAACGGAGTTGGCCCCTGCTGGGTTGAGATAGGGGTCAGTCATACAAGGTGTAGGGGCCTGTATTATCCTGGAAATGTCAGTATCCTGAAGGGCCCACTTGTGACTAGGGATCTGACAGCAAGAGTCTTAAGTGAATTGTCATTGGGTGATATGGCTTGGATGTTTGTCTCCTCCAAATCTCATGTTGAAATGTGATTTTCAGTGTTGGAGGTGGGGCCTGGTGGCAAGTGATTGGATCGTGGGGGCAGATCCCTCATGAGTGGTTTTGTATCATCTCCTTGGTTATAAGTGAATTCTCTTTCTGAGTTCGTGTGTGATTTGGTTGTTTGAAAGAGCGTGGTACTTCCCCCCGGCTTTTGCTCCTGCTCTCGCCATGCGATGTGCCTGCTCCTCCTTTGCCTTCCACCATGATTGGAAGCTAACTGAGGACCTCACCAAAAACAGATGCTGGCATCACACTTCCTGCAGAGCCTGCAGAAGTGTGAGCCAATTCAACCTCTTTTATTTATAAATTATCCAGCCTCAGGGTTTTTTTTTTTAGCAACGCAAGAATGGACTAATACATTGGACATTCACATTCCAAGAGGCTCAAGCCAGGCAGCAGCTTGGAGGACAGATAAGAAGTTCAGGCCCTTAACTTGACATCACTGGGATGTCAAGAGAGCCTAGGTGGAGTGTGAGGGTCCTGCTCAGCCAGTAAGAGTTTGACTCGGGCCTTTAGCCTCCAGAAACCCTCAGATTAGGGGGCACTAATCTTGTGGCTGCCCATTCTGGGGGGACAGCAGGGCTATCAAAGGGAAATGGGCTCCCTTCCTGGGTCAGGATTGACTTGGAAATAGGCATGTCCTCAATTTGGAAACACCTTCTTCTGGTCTTCATTTCCCTTAAGTGTGCAGGACTAGGGGAGGAGAGGCAATGGCTGCCATGTAGCTAGGCTCAGATGTGAGTCCTGCCTCCTTTCCTGGTTCACAGTCTGGCTTACCAGGCCCTTGCTTCCATTTCAAAGTCAAGCCATGATCATGCCACCCTGTAGGCCACCATTTGGAAAGGCCAATCCCAGGCTGACACTCATTGCCTGTAAATGACGTGGAATTAGGCTAATCAGTGGCTCCTAATTCCCCAACAAATGCGGGTGCTGTGCTAATTGCCAGGGTTTACGCCGGCAGATCCCTAGTTGGCGGCATCGAATAAGAGAAGTGGTAATTTGGCGGCTGGAGTTAGGGACGGCCTGCTTCATTGGCTGAGCCAGCTAAAAACTGCATTACCCCCTGAGTGAGCCACAGTGCAGACAGCCAGGGCTTGGCCTCCTGATCAGCTAAGGGACCAGGTCAGTGGCCTACAAGTATGTTTACAGGAGCTGAACCTTGGCACCAGTGCTCAGTAGCTTTTTTGTCCATTAATGGGGTTGTTGTTGTTGTATGGCTTTTGGTGATTTTTTGGAGGCGGGGGTTCATCGAGGAAGATTCCATGAGCAGCCTGGCATGGCACTGCCAGGGCAGCTCATCAGGGATAAAGCATTCCAAACCTTGGTCTGCTGTTACCATGGCAGCACTGCATGTCCGGACACTCCAGGCAATCTTACTGGTATCTGCTATTGTGAAAGATCCAGATAGAGAAGGACCACTGCTCTTCTCAATTATAAACAGAGCAAGTTTTGGAGACAGGGGAACCATTCGCCAAAGACCAGGGTCTCAAAGAAAATTCTCTTCCATAGAGTTGAGGGCTTCTTGATGAAACAGTATTTGAGTGGTCGTTAAAGCTTTTCCATTGGGGGAGACATACAACATCAGAAGAGACCTCTTGGAGGAGAGACGGGGAGGTGGAGGCGGCATGAGCAAAGGCCTGGCTCAGGGGCGGGGTGGTAAATGGAGTGTGGATGGGTTGCACAGTTGGCTTTGGTGAGAGAAGAGATGTTGTTTGGAGGTAGGCGGATGTTAGCCACACCTCTCTGAAACCTGCTGGTTTGAGCCCTGTCTCGCAAAAGCCTGACTCTGTCGTCACGCCACCCAGAGTACATCTGATGCTTTCCTCCCCCAAGGAATGGGAAGTGATAGCAACACCTCACTTCAAGTGGGCATTTCTCCCTTTCTCTTTCGGGTCACAGTTGTTTGTGATATTTCTTGTGCCCATTAGAATAATTGAACCTCTACATTTCCTATGGGAAGATGCTTGCCTAAGGTCATCCGGCAATACAGAGGCTGTGGAAGTAGGAGTTATGAATTTAGGATCTTGACAAGCTGACATTGGTTTGAGTCCTGGCTCTATCATTTAGTTTTCAGCTGAGCCTGAGCCTCAACTAAACCTCAGTTTCCTTAGGGGTGAAATAGTGATCCAGAACATTCCTGCCCTCTTGGCTTACTGTGGGTGTGAAATGAGACAACAGAAATAGTACAGCATAGTTCTTGATACATAGTAAGAGCTCAGGAAATGTTCATTATTAAATGTTAGTTATTTTCCATATAAATGGACCATCATATTCATCTTTGCTCCTTCCTCCTTCTCTTTCCTTGCATACATAAGGTACACAAATATCACTTTATCTAGAATTGATATTAGAAGGATGTTTGTTGACTAGTTGGATATGTGAATGATGGGAAGAAGGAACCATCCATGTTCTTGGGCTCTACACTTCTGTCCAGTGTTTTCAGCTTTGGTGCAGTTTGGTCACCATAGGGTGGGAGCCAGGCCAAGTTTAAAGTCTGTCCTGTGTAGCTCAGCTTGCACAGTCAAGTGACTGCTTATTCAGGTTTCATACCCAGCCGCCCTGTGGCCCAACTTAAACTACCCAGGGCTTTGGGTTTCTTGAAGGACAAATGGGATGGATTCCTCCCTACCTTTGGGCTCAATAAGTGGTATTCATGGTAACAGATATCTAACTTTATAACATACAAAAGGCTTCCATTCACTCTTCCATGAGCCTCACCACAGCACTGGAATTGTCAGAACAGTAGCCCCATGTATGGATGAAGACACTGAGGATCAGTCATAGGGAGTGGCTGTATCTTCTGCACCCATCGTCTGACTCTAATACTGGTGGTCTTTCCACTGCGTGGAGGCTTTTGGGGTCTGTAGTTCTTTTAGGATGTGATCCCAATGAGGTAAAGACTTCTAGGCTTGGGGTCAAAGTACCTTGATTTTGATCATGACCCTGTCACTTACAAGTTTGCAGCTCTAAAGTGAGCCTCCTCTCTTTCCAAGGTGCTTGTTCCCTGACATTCTTGCTTCAGGGTTGTGGTGGAGCTGATGGAGCTTTGGAAGGTCTAAAACTCCATATGAGTGACTAGGGAGAGGAGCACTGTCTCCATGAGCCACTTTGAGCTCAGCAAGGCTGTACTCCCAGCACAGCCAGATAGGCTGTAGAATTATAGCCTGGGTATATTGGCAAGTACACTTCATTGTCCTGGAGCATAAACCATCAGAGCCAGAAGAGCCCTTGGAGATCACCATACCTGGTGCTTTCAGTTTACGGGTGTGGAAACTGAGACCCTGTGAGAGGTAGTGACTCACCCAAGACAAAGTGTTGAGTTAGTGACACAGCCAAGACTTACATACCAGGTCTGACACCCAGCCCTGCACTGCCATGGAGCCATGTGGCTGTCAGGAAGGGAAAGTTTTACATTTGCTCTTGCTCTGAGTGCCTCACGTGAATTCGTTTTAAAGCATTAGGTAAAGGAAGAGTTTCTCAGGGAACTGTGTGCATCAGACAGTCTTTTCAACAATCTTGGTTTTCTAATTTTTTTTGTTATGAAAGTAATATATGATCATGGAAGTAAATTGGGATAATAAAGAAATGTCCTATTTAGAGGACAACAAACTGAGGGAACTTCTTAGCCTTCAGAAAAGGTATTTTTTAGGTGGAGGCTTTTAGACCGATGGTTCTCCAAACCCTGCAACACAGAGAGTAGGAGAGTAACAGTCCTTTGAGGCCTCTGAGGACTTAACTTAGTTCTATAGACTTGAAATAGTCAGATATACCACTAATGGCAGTAATAATAATAGTTGTTGGCATTTGGAGAGTCTCTTCCAGGTAACAAACAACTTTTTCATAGGTGTTCTCATGATTATTTGATTGTTAGAAGAATCCGGTGAAGTAGGGAAAACAAATATTATGTTTCCATTTTGCAAAGGAGAAATCTGAGCCCAAGAGAGATTAAGTAATAGTGGAGCTACTGACTGCAAACAAATACTTGGCATAAAGAAGGAAGGCACCTAATAAATATTTACAAATAAACAAATGATTGAATAAAAGCTGACTCCTCTTTAGGGAAGCCTCTAGAAATCATTTTGTCCAGTGGTTCTGAGGGAGAAGCAAGAATTAGCCTTGGTCATACAATCCGGTAGGAACATAGGCCCCACTAGGTGTCTAGTCCTTGCATACCTCATCCACTGCCCTTCCCCCTGTACCACAACTGCACTGTGCCAGAAAACAAATGACACAGCGAGAATAACAAAATGGTTTCCATAGCAATGCTTAGTGGCTTGTGCCTGTCAGGATGCCTCAGACAAACACGAATCTGAACCCTCAGCTAGAACTTATATGAAATGTTACCTACTTGTTCCATGCAAGGGGTCGTGGAAGTGGGAGGAAGGAGAAGGGATGACACCACTTTCCATGTGGCCCTGTATTAGAGGATTTTCCCAGATTTACTAAGAGCTGGCTTCAAGATAGACCAAATGGAGGAGGGCTGAGAAGTAGATCCTGGGCAGGAGATGTGGGCAATCCCAGCAGCAGATGGGAAGATGGGGAAGGGAACAAGTGTCCAGTGAGCATGTGTCACATGATGGATTCTGTGCTGGGCACTTTACATATTCATTTAAAAAAATGAAGGCAAGGAAAAGATGATTGTCTTCATTTACAGATGAAGAAACCAAGAATTAGGTTTATATAATAGGTGACAGAGGCAAGATCAAATCCAAGCCTGTCTGGCTCCAAAAGTTACTAAGCAGCAACAACTCTTTCCCAGTTCTCTGACCCACTGGGTGAGGACTTGAGATGTATACTGCCCAGCTGGCTTTCCTTCATCTCAGGAAGCAGAGGGTCAGCCTACAGGCAGAGGGATGAGTGCTCCTTTGAAGGGCTGGGAGGGACTAGGCTAGGCTAGGCCTGCCAGGACAGGGTTGATCCTAGAGATGGAGGTGGTCTGTTCAACCTGAGCTCTAGGCTGAGGCTGCAGCTGCCCTACAAAATGCCTTCAGCATGGGCTGCCCTGACTGCCCTTCCACATATGTGCATGTGCACACACAATACAGCATTTCCTTCGGATTGGTGATCCCAATGGATGGCCTGCCCAGCACTTGGATTTCCCTTGGTTTCCCTCAAGGGAATGAGCCCATCCTGGGGCAAGTGACAGCTCTCCATTGCTAAAAGAAATATTTATTGAGCACCTTTTATATACCCATAACTTTTCTAAGTTCTGGGGATACAGCAGTTGAATAAAATGAATTTTTTGCTCTCATGGAGCCTTTCATTTTGGTGGGGAGACAAACAAAAGTATATGATGGGGTATTATGTCCTGGGAAGGAAAATTAAGCAGTATAAAGAGATGGAAGGATGAAATTGGGTTATCAGGGAAGGCCCTCTGAGAAAGTGCCATTTGAATGATGCCCTGATTGAAGGGAGAGAGGGAGCCATATGGTTATCTGGAGAGGAATGTTCCAGGCAGAGGGAACAGCCCATGCAAAGGCTAAAACTGGAAGCATGACTGGCCAGTTGGAGGAACAGCAAGGAGACCAGTGTGGCTAAAAAGGAGTGCATGAGAAGAGGTGAGAATGAGAGTGGCAACAATGGACATCAGAGAGATAGCTGGGACCAGATGGTATAGGACCTTATAGGCTAAGGTCTAGACTTTGGATTTTCTTCTGAGCTAGAATGCCATTGAAGGATTCACACTCTGAGATACATGTGCCTTGCCTCTGCCTTAAAGTCTCTAGCCCCCTTGTCTAGGAGGGGAATCTGCCACTTGGGACTGAGCACACAAGAGGCTGAGTAGTCCCTGTTGGGGACATGTATAGTCATTTAGGGAGGGAGCCCAGTGGGACTACCCAAGCTTCCTTATCTTCATTTGTGTATTTATTCTTATAACCAATGCTTAAGTGTCTTTCAGGGCTGCCTCATTTTTGGGTGACCTCATACTCCCTGGGAATTAGATGTCCCAAAGAGAGTCTGGCTGCAGGGTCTCATGCAAACACTGTATCCTCTGGGAATGCCACTGCTCCTACTGACACCCTGACCCAGGAGAGGAGCTCTCTGCCTGGGTTTCCCAGCCCAGCAGTCCTGACAGCTCACCAGGGTTAGAGAAGAATGCTACTTCCAGTGGGACCAGTAGGAGAACTTGGGCCAGTGGTTATAATGATCTGAAATGGTAATTTTCCTTTCAAACATTATGTGTTTTTTATGAAGTAGGGACATTCACAAAGGCAATTTATATTTATTAGCCCATGTAGTATGTATGCATCCCAGTCAAGCACTTCAGTCAAGATAAAACAAAAACTGAAGCTATAATTTAGAGTGGTAAAGGCACCAAATTAGGCCCCACAGAACCATAAGCACAGTGTTATCTCTTGAGCTGCCCACTGCTCACCTGGTAGCTCCTACCATTTGTCATTCACACAGTTTCCCAGGTCTGGTCTCGGGTTTATAATCTCTTAGGCTCACCAGAGCTCTCTATTTGGGGAATACATTCATTCATTCATGTCTAATAGGAACTTACATCTTAAAATGTCCAAAACAGAACTCATGATTTTCTCTCCCAAGCCTATTTCTCCTCCAGACCTCCTCAGCTTCATAAATAGCACTACTATCCACCCATTGCTCAAGGAATCAGTTTTAATTCCTATCTCTCTGTATGTGTAATCTATTAGCAGGTCCTGGAAATCCTACCTCCAGAACAGTTTATAAATCTATCCATTTCTCTCCGTCCCCACTGCTACCAGCCTACTTCAAGCCACCTTCATGCACTGCCTGGTCCTCTGCAATGCAGTAGCCTCCTAAATCAGCTCCCTGCATTTTGCCTTTGTAATCCAGCCTTTAGAGAGCAGCCTTTTCAAATGTAAATCAGAATTTGTCATTCCCTGCTTAAAACCCTCCCTAGCTTCTCAACATTCTCAAACTTCTAACTCCTCACCTGGCATCCCAAGGCCCTGCTGCCCCTTCAGTCTTAAGGCCTGCCTCCTCCTTGGCTCACTTGGCCCCAGACACACATGGTCATCCTCCTTGCTATTATCTGGAACTAGCAAAACGCCTTCCTACTTCCGGCCTTTGTATTGTCGTTTCTTCTACCTGGCAAGTTCTTCCCACAGGTATGGCTGGCTCCTTCTTGTCCTTCAGGTCACAGCTCAGGGGCTGCATTATTGGGGAGGACTTTCCGACTACCTGCCCTTCTGAATCATATCACTGTTTTGTTTATAACTCATATTACTAGCTGCATTCCGTTGACTTGTATGCCTACTTGCTTGTGTTTCCCGCATTAGAGTGTAAGCCCCTTGAGGACAGGGACCTTGTGTCTTGTTTGCTGCTATATTCTCTCCAACTGCTTGACTATTATAGGCACTCTATAAATATTTATCCGTTCACTTATTCTGGAACTCTGGCAGGTGAAAAAGATAAATAAGTAGGCAAAACACAGAGGATTTTTAGGGCAGCTAAACTATTCAGTATGACATTGTAATTTGGCAGATCCATGCCATTATACATTTGTCAAAACCCGTATAACGTACAACACCAAGATCACCCATAATGTAAACCACCCAGTTTGAGCGCCAATGGTGTGTCAGTGGTGCGGGATGTTGGTTAGGAAGGCTGTGAAGTAAGTAGAGGCAGAGGGTATTATGGGAACTGTCCACACTTTCTGCTTAATTTTACGATTAACCTACATTTTCTCTTAAAAAATAGTCTATTTAAAAGGAAAAAAATTCATTAATATATATTTAAAGTATTAACCCATTGGTTTTTTCCTATTTGAACTATAATAATGTTTGACATGAAGTTTAATAAAATGCTGCTGTCTGGAAAATAAAAGATAAATAAGAGAAAGACTCTCTTTCCTTGGGGGTTTGATCCACCTTAGGCATTAGCCACTGCCTGGTCTTTCTGAGCAAATCTTTTCAGGACCTCATCTCCCTGCACTGTCACTGTAGGATGGACGCTCAGCTCTCTAACCCATATACTAAGTAGGTATAATATTTATTCAGCGATTGGAAACCCTAAAGAGAATTCTATCTCAGGTTTGTGTCATCCGTCCCCATGTGAACTCTAGTACCCCTAATCTTCTTGCATGTGTATTCTTCTGGACCTGCCACTGGATTCCAGAGCAGACTGCTTACTACCACGTCTGCTATTGCCCTAATTCCCTTGCTTCCTCTTCTGCTCACTGGTGATTCCCAAAGAGGCTTGAGGAGAACAATGTAAGGAGGCTCTGGTGGTGGCCAGGCTTCAGGAATGGCTACAGTGCAGCTGCTCCTGGACCCAAAGTTGCATCCATTCCTCCTCCCCTCTGCTAGTGCCCCTCGGAGATTGCCATGTTCATTTAATAAGATGACTTTTAATGGACACAAGCTGAAAGTTCCAGCTCTAAAACACCAGCATATGGGCCAGGCCAGGTACAAGATAGGAGAACAGGTCATGCAGAAACTGTTTAGGAGTATATACGGGCCACAGGTTCAGCAAGGGGAAGCAGACTTGGCCTCCAAAGCAGCGAATGTGGCCTCAGGCTAAGCTAACAGGGATGGAGCCTCTGGGACTATGTGTGCATCTTGGTGGGCTCTTCAACTCTGGACCCCTCAGCCAGCTCTGGCTGCCATACTTCTAGAGGGATGTTGACAACTGGGAATCTGCTGAGGGGACTTTGGTTGGCAATGGGGACAAGCTGCCAGGTTGTACAGAGGGAGGAGGTATCACCAGGAGTGTAACCTTGCAACACCTGAAGGGATTGAAATCTGAAGGTGCTGTGCACATGTCCTTACTGCTCCATCTGCCAGGGCCACCTTTCTTTTGGCAGCACCAGGCTCCACAGCAGACCTGCTGGTCCACAGCCTCGTTCTTGTACCACATCACAGGGTGTGCTTGCTTCTGGACCTCTCCGAGACTGTTTCTTTATCCATAGAGTGTGACCAAAATACCTTCTTCCCAGAGCTGTTAAATGAGATGGGTGAAACAAAAGCCCATAACACCATATGTGATCATAGTAGGCCCTCAAGAGGGTTAGTTTCCTTTTCTGCCCCCTCTCCCAGGGCAGCCAATAAGCCCAGAAAGCCAGCAGTTCTAAGAGAGAACACAGGATTCAGAAAGACAGTCTGTAGGGAGGATTTCAGTTGTTTATAAAACAGGCCAACATGTTTCCACCTTGTAAGTTCTAAATCCGTCATCCTAGCTCCCTAGATCTAAGAATAGTCACCCACTGGAGCCAACGTGCCACAGCACGCTCTCACTGCAGGTGACTGAGGAAATGTGTCCACAGCAGCCTCCTCCTCCTGGGGCTGGGGGTGGGGACGGCTGGCCTCTGCCTGTCCCAGCTTGGCTGTTTCTGAACCACACCCAAATGCAGTTTTCTTTTCCATGCAGTGTTGATCTAATACCTGCCTCACTGGGCTGCTGTCACATGAGGTGCCTGCAGTGATGTGAGGGGGTGGTTGAGAGCAGTGGGGAGGTAGACCAGTGGGGACCTTTGGCACGGCATTGCCCCACTGTAGGCCTTGGTGTCCTCCTATGTAAAGGGAAAGTGATTGACAGAGAGAACTAGGCAACCTTTTGAGCAATGGGGTTCTAGAAGAGATTCCAGAGCAGTCCTAGCCTTGCAGCTTAGAACCCATCAACTCAACACACTTTTATGTATCACTTGAGCAAAGGCCTTTCTTCTGTCTGGTTTGAAGGAGCCAGCCTGAGAAGCGTGTTTCTGTCCACTCTACTCTTCTTCATCCACCTTCCTTCTTTCGCTTATATACATCCATATCCGTTCACACCACCACACAAGTTCTCTAGGATTGGAAGGACTTTTGGTTTGTCTGAGTCTGGCCTCTACCCACTGTGGGGCTGCCCTGGTGGCTCAGGACCTCTGGCAGATCACCAGCTATGTTCCAGAGCAGTCTTCCAGTCATTGCAGCATTCTTCCTGACAGCGAGTTCCTATCACCATGTCCGTGGCTGCTTCTTCCCACATTCATGGATTCTCTTTTGGTCCTCTAAGAGAGAACAAGCAGCTCCATTCTCTCACTAGCCATTCATTCATTCATTTGCCCTTTCATTCACAAAACAGCACTGAGCACTAACATATGCCAAGCACTGTTTCAGGTACTGGGATATAGCAGTGAACAAAGCAGAGTCCCTACTCTCAAAGAGCTTGGGTTTGGTTAGGAGAGAGAGATCATAAGATAAATAAACTGTAAAAAAAAAAAAATGAAGAAAAATAAAGCAGGTGAAGAGATAGACGGGAGTAGAGGTAGAGTGCTATTTCATATAGAGTTGTCAGGGAAGGCCCCTCAAATAAGGTGACACGTCAACAAATGTTCTGAATAACGTGAAGGAATGAACCTGTGGCTGTCAGGGCCAGGAGCATTCCAGATAGCAGGAACAGCAAGTGCAAAGGTCCTGAGGCAAGTCCCGTTTGAGGAACAGTGAGGAAGTCAGTGTCACTATGGTGATGTTAGTGGAGTGGATCATCATAGAACATGATGTCAGAGGAGGAGCTGGAGACCAGCTGTTGTTTATTCTGAGTAAGAGGAGAAGCCACTGAAGGATTCTAAACAGTGCAGTGCCTTGTCTGACACAGGTTTTAACACAATCACTCAAGTTGCTGTGTGGAGACTAGAACATACAGGGAAATAGAGGCAGCAGAGAGACCAGTTGGGTAGCCCTCGAGGGGTGATAGGGCCAGTGAAAAGTGGCCAGATCCTGGGTGTATTTTGCACATTACCTTCCCAAAACCCTTTTTCCACAGGCCCTCCCCTTTTCTTACCTGGTGGAGAGCCACAGCCTCCTTGCTGGCCTCCTTGCCTCTAACTCTCACCCCCTATCTACTCCTCTCACCTTTTTCTCAGGGCTGCTGTGGATCCTGGTCTGAAGGGGACCCTAGGCCAGCCTGCTGTCCCACATACAGGCTTCTCTGAAGCAATTTGGGCCACAAACCCAAAACATCCCCCAAGTAATTCTGTGCGTGAACAGCCACACTTCTTGATTCAGGAAGAGCTTCTTCCTGTTGCCTCAGCTCCTGTCTCGAGGGTATCCTTGGCCCTGGAGAGTGATGGATGGACTAATTCCTGAAAGGACCCGACTTAGTCCATTTTTTCCTGTGATAACAGAATACCATAGACTGAGTAATTTATAAAGAAAAGAGATTTATTTAGCTCAATAAATGGTTCTGGAGGCTGGGAAGTCCAAGATCACAGGGCCACATCAGGGGAAGACCTTCTTGCTGCATCATAATATGGCAAAAGGGCAGGCAAACATGGAAGACAGAGAGAAAGAGACCAAACTCCCATGACAGTTAACCCATTCCCACAGTTACAGCATTCATCCATTCATGAGGGCAGAGCCCTCACGACCTAATTGCCTCTTAAAGGTCCCACTTCTCAACACTGTTGCATTGGGGATTAGTTTCCAACACATGTACTTTTGGGGATGCATCCAAACCATAGCAGGACCCAATACTGAGAGTGCCTGTGTCCTCTGCCAGGCCCAATAGGACCATCATCCTCATAGCCATTCTCATGGCCATTCTCTGCATGGCTTCCTGGGTCAGTGTCTCCTAGGTCATTCTTCCCTCTATGCTACCTCTGTCCCTTAGAAATACTATTATTTTAAAAATCATCATCTGTGTTATTGCTTTTTAAAATATTTGAACAAAATAGAGAATGAAGGTCACCCTTGCCCCACTCCCTCTCTTCCTCGGAGACTGTTCTCAGTTTGGGATGTATTCTTTTTGATTTGTACATATAAAAGTATATAGGGGCTTTACATAACTTTATGTTTTAAAAAAGTTTGTTTTGGTTTTGGTTTGGTTTTGGTTTTGGTTTTGGTTTGAGACGGAGTCTCGCTCTGTCTCCCAGGCTGGAATGCAGTGGCGCAATCTTGACTCACTGCAACCTCTGCCTCCCGGGTTCAAGCGATTCTGCTGCCTCAGTCTCCCCAGTAGCTGGGACTACAGATGCGCGCCACCACACCCAGCTAATTTTTGTATTTTTAGTAGAGATGGGGTTTCACCATATTGGTCAGGCTGGTCTCGAAGTCCTGATTTTGTGATCTGTTCACCTTGGCCTCCGAAAGTGCTGGGATTACAGGCATGAGCCACTGCACCCGGCCCAAAAAAGTTGTAATATGTAAGGATCCTGGTCTGAAGGGGGCCCTGGGTTTTTTTAAATAATTGTCTATTGATGAATATTCTGGGGTCACCCAGTCTCTTGCAGTTGGAAACAGTGCTACAGTAAACACCATCGTCCATGCCCCCTTGTGTATGCATGCCGTCAGTTCCCATAATTGTCTCTTCCCATGGCTGTCTTCCTCAGTGGACGGGGACCCTGAGGGCACAAACTGAATTTTCTTCTTCTCTGGGTCTGTGTGCAGCACAAGTCCTAAACCAGAAAAGGCACCCACATGATGGAATAAATGGACTCAGACTGGGCCAGAGCATGACAATGTGAACAGCCTGGGTGAATTCAGGGAGCAGACAGCAAGCCTGTGGGGCTGGAACACTGAGTTGGGGAACAGGGATGATGATGCGTAGAGGGACAGACTACAGACAGCCTTGAGAGCCAGCTAAGGGCCTGGACTTGGTCTCACAGGTGGCATGGAGACAGGAAATTTTCCATGGGAGGACCTAGTACAGGCTGTGTTTCTGCCTCATTTCTCTCACCCAGGCCAGCAGCTCTGCGTGAAGGATAAAGTAGCAGTTGCAATTGTGTGGCCAAGAGTGGTGAGGACCCAATCCCCTTTTTCCATCCTGCTGTTGCCACCTAGACCCAAATACTTCAGGAGGCCCCACTTCTGGGATTCCTCACTCCCCATTCCTTGCTCACAGCAGGACCCTAGGGACCATTCCACCAGTCGCTGCCAAAAGGATGGGATCCCTATGAGCTTGGGTGCTAAATACTCAGAAGTGTTTTCCAAACTTACCCTGCTCTGAGGCCTGCCCCATCCATCCTGACATGTACCAGAATCCAGAGCCCTCCCAGAAGCCAGAGCCCTCCTCTCTATGAGGGTACCCAAACCTCACCCCTTCTCTCTGTTAGCCTGGTAGTGCAGAAGAGCAGTCCTGACTGTTGGTCTCAGCCTGGGCGTGCTCTTGGACAGGAGGGGACAGCATGGACCATTAGCTGCCTAACTTCTTGTGCTCATCTCTCCCTCCTCTTCCTACTGCCCAGCAGATGCACAAGGAGGCAGGGCCTCAGCCCCAGCGCTCACGGGGCTCAGGGAGATTTCTGCTCCTCTGCATAGTGTCTTTCTCTCGCCTGCTGGAGTTCTTGCTTTCCATCACTTCCTGTGTTTCCATAGGTGGCCTATTACTCTGTACCTTTTCTTAATTACCTGGGAAGCAGTGTTTTTGCTAGAGAGAACAGTATAATATTAAATAGAAGAGGGCCTGGAGCCAGACTGTCTTGGTTTGAATCCAGCTCTGCCTCTTGTTACCTTGCACAGTTCACATCATCTCTCAGCAAAATGGGGATAATATTAGATTGCACTTCACAGGTTTGTTGTGACGATTCAGTGAATGAACACTTGCAAAGTACTTATCACAGGGCCTGGCATATACCAAGTATTCAGTGATTCTGTTACCATTTTCACATGGTTTGGAACTAGTGAAGGAGCCTGAGATTCAGGAGTCCTGGATTCTAGTCCTGACTAGAATAGCCGTGTGACTAAGGCAAGTTATTTTACCTCTTTGAGCCTGGTTCTTCATCTGTAAAATGGAAGTAGTAATACCTCTGAGGGTCACTGTGGAAATTAAGGTGACATTTTAATGAAATGTCACCATCCCTAGGTCACAACCCTCATCCTCATGGTCAGAGGTGGTGGCTACAACTCCAGTTATCGCATCCACATTCCCAGTGACAGGATAGAGGAGGGACAAAGAAGAAGGAGCAAAGAGTGTATGCCATCTGTCTTTTAAGGAAAAGTCTCATAAGCGATTATAGAACATTTCAGCTTCACCTCCACTGATCACACCTAGCTGCAAGAAAGGTTGGGAAATGTCTTTATTCTGTGATTCAGGGGACAACCAGGAGGCTCAGCACACATGCTCAGGTGTTTATTCCTCCTTGGCAAGACCCTCCAGCGAAACGCTGCCCCCTCCCTAGCACTGGGCTGCAGTCCCAGCACCATAAGGCCCTATGTGGACTTAGTTGCCAAGAAGCTCAGGCAGGTGCCACAGGCCTGAACAGATTTGGGTATTGTGTCCAGCTTGTGCCAGGGACCCTGCCAGTCCCGAGGTTCCGTTGCCTGCAGGGCTCTTAGGCTGACACAAGTGTGGTGGGCTGTGAGCTCCATCACTCGTCACAGCCTAGATTGAGCCCTGTGAGCAGGGGGCCTGAACTCCAAGGGCTTAGGGAATCCCTCTGTAAATATGGGGCTCTCCACCCAAGGCTCAGCCATGTGCCTTGGGACTAGTAAAGCAGATCTTCATCCACCAGGTGGGATTCCAGCATCTTCGAGGACCTGACAGGTGCCAAGCACACTGCAGAGAGCCCTCTGTAAAGCCAGGAACCATCCTGTAACTTACCTGTTTTGAAAACTGGATGTTCTACCTTCCATGTGGCTTAGGGAGAGGCTTTCTGTAGGCCACTTTCCTTCCTCACACTTCTACATGAGAGCAGCTTACACAGTAGCCTCTTGCTGAGTCTGGAGGGCCTTGCTATCTTCACTGTGCCCCTGAAAAGGTGGCCCTGAGTGAGGTTAGTGGGTGATGAAACCCATTCTAAAATGCTGGAGGAGCTTATTACTGAAAGATACCCTGCTGCAGGTCCTTCTGTTAAGGGGATAACCAATCCTTTGCTTTCTGAGTTCAGCATCTGGCTTTTTTTTTCCTATAGGCTTGTTTAAAGTGTTTGGAAACCCCAAACTTCCTGTCATTGCACTCTAGGCCTTTCCATCTGCTGCTGCCACTCCGTCTCCTCTGTGCCATTTGCCACCGGTGTGGCTTTCCTTGCCTTTTCCTCCTCTTCCCATGTCTGCTTTCCACATGCATTTGAGCTGTTGCTGTGTCGGGCATGGTGCTGGGGCACTGCTCCTCCTCCTGACAACCCTGCGAAGTATGTGGGGACCTGTGTACCATTAGCGCACGGCCGTGTGGTAAAGTGGGACCCAGGACAGCAGAGCACAGTCCATAGGCCATAGTCTATAATATGTGTGGGGCAGGGGTTGGCAAACTATGACCAAATCTGACTTGTAGCCTCTTTTTGTGTGATGCTGCAAGCTAAGAATGGTTTTTAAAGCGTTGTGAAAAAAGAATACATGACAGAGACCTAACATGGCCCTCAAACCTGAAATATGTCCGATCTGCCCTTTATAGAGTACGTTTGGCAAGCCCTGGGATATCACATGCAGACTTTAGCACAGATGCTGGAGCCACCCTGCCTGGATTCTAGAGCCTCTGCTTCATTCTCTCTAAAATGAGAATAATCAGGAAATTGTGGTTGCCTCACATGGTTGTTAGAATTCAATGAGATTAAAGTACACAAAGCACCTAACTCAAAGTCAAGCTTTCTTTGGAAGTACTGGGGGCGGCGGGGCGGAGGCGCGGCGGGGGGGACAGGGCGGGATGTTTCTGGGCCGTTACCAGGCTTCTCGACCCAGTGGGCATGAAAGTCCTGGCTCTAGGCCTTTGGCTACCCCGGTCCCAGGCGTAGCTTCCTCAGAGTGTGTTCCCTTTGGCTGGAGGAGAGGGACCTGCCAGCTTCCCACTGTGCTGTGTCCTGCTGGTAGGTCAGCTTTACCTTCCTCCCACTCCCATTCCTGCTGACGGTCAGCTGGTGCCACTCACCAGGGCTGGGCACAAAGCCTATACCAGGTGCCGAACTAGGCCCAAAGGTACCAAGCCTCTTCCACTCTCCCTACCTTGTGCCTCAGCAACCTGGCTGGAACTCCTGCTTAACTATAGGAGGTGTGGCCTGGGGTTCATCCTCTCCGTATGCGCTTCCGCGTTTGTGGGCCAAACACGCAGACATCTGTGTTTCCCTAAACCCAAGCTTTTGGCCAGTGATTGCCTTCCTACTAGGGGAAAGGGAAGGCAAGGGCAATCCCGGGGCCCAACCAGCCACCCTCTCGACAGAGTGGTCTGCAAAACAAATTTTAGTGGATAATCAGTTAAATGTAAAGATTTAAAAATTCAAATCACTGAAATATCAAAAAGAAGCTTTTACTGCATAGACCCATAAACTTATCAAAAGACTGAAAACAAAATTTTAAGTCAAACTAAGAAAAAAATAGTAATGCTAAATCTGACAGAGAGAACTAATATTTTTAAAATCAAAGTCTTTCAAACACAAAGCTTTTAATAGGTAACAACAATAACAAACGTTTACGTAGTACCATGTTCCAGGCACCATTCTGAGTATTTTTCATATATTACACTTACTCATATAACCCTTGTAAACAACTCTAATAAGAGATTACGGTATTACTATCCCCATTTAACAGATGAGAGAACTGAGGTATAGAAAAGCTAAGTAACTTGTGCAAAGCAGCACAGCTAATAAGTGGCACAGTTGGGATTTGAACCCGTCCATCTGGCTCTTGGCCCTGAGTACTAAAACTCTTCTGTACTAACCAGGAAAAAGATATGAAGCAGACAGTACACAAAGGAGGAAATATAAATATCTGATAAACATTAGAATTATTATTTTTCTATTTCAATGGTAGTCAAAAAATGCAGATTAAAACAAGAGATACCATTTTTTTGTCTTCAAATTAGGAAGATCTTTCAACATTACAATACTAATAAATACTTGCAATGCTGGAGTAAGACAGACTCTCACAGATTGCTGAAGTTATGTGCAAGTAGTCTTTCTGAAAAGTATTCTGGCAGTACTCAGAACAGTACTCAGGAGTCTCAAAAATTCCTATACTCTTTGGCCAGGAATTCCCATTTTAAGAATCTAATTTGAGAAAATAATTAGAGATAGACAAAGACTCATGCATAAAGATGTTCATAGCAATGCTATATAAAATAATGACAAATTAGAAACAACCTATGGATCTGATAACAGAATGCAGTTAAGTAAATTGTTTAATCTTCATAATGGGCAATTAGACTGCCATTATAAATAAATTTATATTACAGAAGACACCATAAACAAAATGAAGAGACATACCACAGACATCTGGAGAAGATACTTCCAATGCACATAACAACAAAGAATCATAGAAACAAAATAATACACAAAGAATACTTGCAAATCAATAAGGAAAAGGCAAACAACCAAAAAACAAAACAGGCTAAGAATGTATATAGACAATTCACAGAAGAGGCAACTTCAACAGGTAATAAACATAAAGCACTACTGCTCCATCTCACTAGTAGTCAGGGAAACGCAAACTAATTGTACTCATGAGAATAGCGAGTCTAAAGGTAAGATATAGGGAAACAAATTTGTATCTATTGTTGATGAGAATATAAATGACTACAGTCATTGGAAACATATTTGGCCATACTTACTAAAGTAAACATATAAGCCCTCATGACTCATATACTCCCAAGGATCACCCTGTACAAATACCAGTTTGTACGAGGAGACATGTTCAAAGACTTTCATTGCAGCATTGTCTATAATAGCAACCATATTGGTATTATTTTGCATAATATATATTTTCAATTGTTGTGTAATAAAACAGCAACAATGATATTATTAAATAACTATCCATCAGAAGGGACATGGCCAAGTGAAATACGATTTATACATAATGGGATACTATGCATAGTTAAAATAACTGAACTAGATCTATAATTACCAGCTCAGATAAATTTAAAAAATAATGATGAGTATAAAAAGCAAGTTGCAAAAGAAAAAAGAAGTGAATGATTCTATTTTTGTGAGTCTTTAAAACAAACTCAAAAGATCACAGTATTTAAGGACACATGTATGTAGACAAATATAAAACAAGCATGCAAATGATGTATACCAACTTCAAAATAGTGGTTACTTCTGGGAAAGAAGGTTAGATAGAGGGAAAGGGAGGTGGGGATTAAACTGTATCTTTATGATTTGTTTTAAGAGAAGGGTTGAAGCAAATATGGCAAAATGTTAGCTGATGTTCTTAATCTGGGTGGGGATCTGTGTCTTTCTGTTAAATTATTTTCTGTTCTTTTCTGCATATTGAGAAGAAAATTATTTTCAATTTACTTTTTTGTTTGTTTGTTTTTGAGACAAACTCTTGCTCTGTCTCCCTGGGCTGGAGTGCAATGGCATGATCTCTGCACACTGAAACCTCTGCCTCCCAGGTTCAAGCGATTATCTGTCTCAGCCTCCTGAGTAGCTGGGATTATAGGCATGTGCCACCATGCCTGGTTAATTTTAATTTTCTTTTTGAATAACTTACAATCCATGGAGAAGTATTTGTGCTATAATGTTAAAAAGCAGGACAAACATATATACCAAATCTTTATACATTTCACAAATTAAAGGGTTGAAGGAGATATCCAAAATACACCTTGTAGTGGGCAAGGGCAAGATTCTGCAAGTTCGCTTTTCCTTACACCTCCATATTGTCCATCGTTTCTTTTCTTTTCTTTTGTCATGAAGATGTATTATTTTTATGTCCAGAAAAAATTTTTTAAACAGCCACAGAAAAATGTGAGTGACTTTAGACCCTAGGCCAATGTCTAAATCTTAGGAAGATGTGTTATGATGGGTGGGCTGTTGGAGTTACCTGGGCATGAATGCTGGCTTGGCCACTTTCGAGCTGTATGAATTTGTTCTTTCTTGTGCCTATGCAGCGAAGACCTATTGAGCGCCCACTGTGTACCAGGCACTGTCCTAGAGATATAGCAGTGAAGAAAGTATATATGCTTCTTCCCTCACCACAGAGTGCAGTCTAGTGAAGAGGGGACAGTAAACACATCACCACACAAATCATCCCTTACTACAAAGTGCCAGGTCCTCATGAGAGCAGTCACGAGAATCTGATTTGGAGTGGGTGGCCGGGGACCTTGGCCTCTGAGTGACAACTGGAATAGAAAATATGAAGAGGTCTGGAAGCCCGGTAACTGAGGGCTTTGAGAGATAGGAAGGACCTGCTGGGCTTATTCAAGAAACAGAAAGCCAGGGTTCTGAATGCGAAGAGGGAAGGGAAAAGTATGCAAGGTGAGGCCACCAGGATAGTCAGGAGCCAGATCACTGTGGCCTCACAGGCCAAGGGAAGGCATCCTCAAGGACGGTGGAAAGTCACCGAAGCGTTTTAAGCAGCAGAGTGACATGTGATTAGATTTGCAGTTGTTGAAGATCGCCTTGATGCTCTTTGAAGATCAGGGTGGATGGGGTGAGCAGCTGGGTTGTTAGTTGGCCATTGGCATGGCCCAGGTAGGAGAAAATGGTGGCCTGGATCAGGCTGGAGCTCGCTAAGGAGATGGAGAAATGTGGGGAAAGATTTGAGATGTTTTTGAGGCAGAGTCGGTAGGTCTGGTGATGGAGTATGTGTGGGGGTAACAGTAGGGGAGGGCCGAGGAGGAAAGCCAGGTTTGGAACATGAACAGCCATGGGTTTTGTGGGAATGGGAATGGGGCGGGAGGGCAGCAGGAAGTAGGGAGAGGGAGCATGCCCACCACGTGTCCTTAAGCTTTGGCATCTTCCTGTGCGAACTGGGATTTATGATGATACCTGCACCCTCAGGGTGAATGTTTCAGCCCTATTATCCAAAACCTCCTCTACAGCCCTCTTCCCTCTCCTTCACAGGTGGAGTGTGTTACTCTTGGGGCTGGAACGAGCATGGCATGTGCGGAGATGGCACCGAAGCCAACGTCTGGGCCCCGAAGCCTATGCAGGCCCTGCTGTCATCGTCAGGATTCCTTGTGGGCTGTGGGGCTGGCCACTCCCTGGCCCTCTGCCAGCTGCCAGCTCACCCTACATTGGGCCAGGAGCCCAAGGTCACCTACCTTTCCCCAGATGCCACCAAGGACACTGAATCTCAGGAAGCCATGGACAAAGAGAGAAACTAGAAGGAAAGACAATCAGAAGCTTCAACCCAAAGTCAATCTGACTGGTCCAGAAATGGGGGACTGTGACAGAGAATCTTTAATAAAGTAGCTTTTCCCACCAAAAGACTTCCCGGAGAATTGCTTCACTGGGCTGTGGGGTTGGCCCAAGAAGGGCTCAGGAGGCAGTGATGGTTGGGCTGACCACAAACCAGAATGACGGCAGGCTGCATGCCCAGTGCCTGGGGCTCAAGGAGACAGACATGCTTTCTACTCAGCAGAGGAGAATGAGAGGTTAGGTCTTCACTAAAGACATGGAAAGCTAACACACCAGCAGGAAGTCTCCAGGCTGTCCCTGCCTGGTGGAGATAGAAAACCCAGTTCTATCTCCTTCATTATTTTAGTCCAGCAGCCCTCAGTTCAGCAAAACAAAGGGTTCCTGGACCATGCCTAGAGCAGCCCCTCCTGGGGTTTATTTTGAAGGCCCAGAGCACATGGTTTTCTAGTTCAAGGATACTGAGGTACCCTGATCAGGTGACTGGATACTTAAACAGGAAAGAGCTCTTATCTTGGTGACTGGGGACAAGGGAGCAGGTTCTAGAGAAGGGGTGGAGGGGAGTAGAGATGAATACATGGAGGAAGAGTTAATTCGTCTGAGAAGACCCCGTGGAGGAAAACCCTAGGACAGACAAGAGAGGCTAGAGCCAAAGAAACTCTCAGAAGATTTGTCTTCATCTGAGTCAGTTAGGACTCTGGAGCTTGTTTGTGTGACTGTAATTGCTAAAATACATAGTTTCAGATGAGGGACAGGCCACAGCATGGGAAGGGGAATCTGTAGGGATAGCAATGTCAAAGACTCTGACCCCTGACTGTCTGCCACACAAGCCCTAGCAAGTGCAGGAGGAGGGCCCTCAGGTAAGATGCAGACCAGGCCAGATCCCCATTCCCTAACTTCCCTGTGGCTCTGGGGGACATACCACCTTTCTCTCTGCTGTGACTGGCAACAGGCCTTTGGCCAGAGGACCTCAGAGAACGGACTTCTCTGGAGAACCATGTGGCAGTGTCACCAGCTAGGCAGCCCAGGTCTATGGCCCATCCCACACTGCCTCCTTGTGACTCAGGAGAGTGAGTCTGTGTGGGTTGGGCTGCAGTGGTTTCAAGTTACAAAATCCAAGAATACCAAAGTCGGAGGCCCTTGAAAGACCATCTAGCCCTGTGGCTGTCACGCTGCCTTTAGAGCCCTGGGAGTCTTCTGAGACCTCACTGGCCACCTTGTGGGTAAAGGAGGCCAGGTAGAGAGAAGTCTGGGTTCTCCCCACAAAACACACACATCTTATTCCAAGCAGCTTTAGTTTTTTTCCATATTATATATTGGGCTTCACATAACATTTCATTTGACAAGAGGTCCTTGAGAAAGTTTAAAAATCACTGATTTTATTCAACATTTTCATTTGTTCATGTGGAAAAATGAAGGCCAAAAAAGAGGAAGGGACCATCTCAAGGTCATAAACCTCATTACCAGGGCAGGGTCCCAATTGGGAAGTGACCCAGCTAAGTCCTTGAGTGAGACAAGGATGCAATAGAGAGTAGCCTTGGGCCCACGAGTGAGTTCAGCTCAGGAGAACAATCTTGAGCTTCCCAGGCCTGAACCCAGAGACCCCTGACAGCCATAGGCTGACCTTGAACATCATGCATGGAGTCCTCCTAATATTGCACCCTGGAAACATGGCTGCCCTGGCCAGCAAACCCCTTGGCTCCCCACCTCTCAGAACCAATAGAGGCCAGTACAGTCTCCAAGAACCTGAGGAATGGGAAGAAGGATATCTCCATGCACTCTGAGCTTGACTTGCCAAGGTGACCAAACAAACCACAGAGACGGAGCAGTCAGATGGCCCAGAGGTGACCCATACTGAAGCAAGCCCAAGGTCACTGACCCACCACCCACTATCCTACAGGCTTGTGTCAGACACACAGGCCAGAAAGCAATCCCACACCAGACAGCACTCAGGCCCATACCTCCTAGACAGTTACCACTCACAAGGAACCAATGCGCTCTCTCTCACAAGGTTCCAGTTCAGAGCTCCCTTCTACCTCTTTCAGCACCTGCTGGGAGAAACCAAAATCCCAAGGCCTTTGCTGCTGAGTCCTAGTGCCTCTCCCATGGCCTCCTTGTGAGTGAGCACCAAAAAGTGTCTCAGGGTTCCTTCCCAGCCTGAAACAGAATCAGGTGGTACACTAGCCCCTGAGCCCTTTGATGCAGAGCCTCAGACTCTCAGAACTGAGCCAAGCCCTTCTTAGAAGCAGGCAGGGTGCAGATAACCCACATGTGGAAGAATGAACGGCTCTTGGCACTAGAAGACATCACAGACCATCCCGTCACCTTGAGTTTCTCCATTTCTGCCTTTCCCGACAGCGGTGTTAGGCAGATGGGCTCTCTCCATGCTCCTTCACTGGTTTGATGAGTGAGGAGGTATTGACAATGTCTTCCAGATTTTTTTTCTGCACCCTTTGATTGCTATTGGTTATTCTCAGACTTTGTAAATGTCCAAGGCCCTCATTCCTAACAGCCTGTGAGCTCTTTGAGAGCAAAAGACCAGGTCTTGGTCCATTTTGGAACCCCTTCGTCAAGGATGGGTTCCGGTATGGAGGAAGTGCCCAATAAATATCCATGAATGAATTCATCAGGACATCCCACCCACCGTGGGGTGGGGGAGGTTAAATGAGTGGGTTCTCTGGTCCCCTTGTCACTACTCATCCTCTACTTTTAGCCCTTTTGCAAATATCATAACCATTTGATAGCTAGTTTATGACATAATTCACCTGGTAAGCTAAAGTGCCCTGGGAGATGTGGCTATTTGAGAAAATACTCATTTTTTAAAACTACTGTTTTTCAATGAAGTAAGTAAATCAGTCTTTATACTCCTCCTGCGTGAGAAGGAAGAAAGGGGAAGAGGGGAGCAGAACCCCCATTCTGTGCTCCCAGGTCGTTGGCCTGGCCCCTGGTGTGATGGTTGAAGGTTGAGCATATACCAGGGTCAGTGGGATGTCTCCCTCCCTGACTACCATACTCACCCTCCCCTCCTGATCACAAGTACTCCATTATCCTTTGACACCCCCACCACACTTGGCCCTGGTGGGTTATGAAGGCCATGAGATCAACCTTGGGTGAGACTGTGCTTAGGAATGGTGAATCCAGGCTGAAAGCCCTCTCACCAGCCCCAGGCATCCACTGCTTTTGGGTGAAGTGACTTAGTGATCAGTTGAAACTGGGAGTTAAGGAGTTAGTTGGGAAACTGTTGGGGGTGGGGGTGATAGAGGGAAAGCGCGGGTCTGTGCAACTGCTACAAGTTCAGAATTTCAGAGTGACTGCAGTGCAGAGGGAGGAGTGGCTGGTGAGGCAGTGGGCTTTGGCAGCTAGTTAAAGGAGCTGAAACTTCATTCTTAGGGCAATGGGGTGTTTAAGCAGGAGAGTGAGGTTGGCCAGCTGCATGTTGGGGAGGCTTGGGGCAGGATCAGAAGTGGCTCCCTTCTGCCATATTCATGGCACTTCATGAAGGAGGGCAGGAGGCCAGGTCCTGAGGTCCTGGAGGCCTCAAGTAGCTTGAGAGAGTTTAACCTGAGCTCTGGAGTCAGATCACGTGGGTTACAATCCTGCCTTCATCACACATTGGCTCTGTGGCTTTGGGCCGTTACTTTACCTCCCTGCACCTTGTTTCACCTCTACAACGGGGCTGTTAGGTGATCGTGAGCTGTCATTAGACAACGTGTGTAAGATGTCCGCATGTAGTAGTTGCTCAGTGCATGTAGCAGATTCCCTTTCCCCATTAGCTGCTCTGTCCCGAGAAACCCATATTCCTAAAGGCTTTTTGCTGAGTCCCACTTCTTTGCTGGTGGATCCCTAAGTAGAGTAGACATTACTCTCCCTGCAGCAGCGGAGGCTACTTGGCTTGGGCATCCTGATGCTTATGAATGGTGTTGCAGCCCTGGCAGAGGCCCTGGGCAGAGGCCTGATCGTACTCACTGCTCCACTGACCCCACCCCCTTGTTTCCTGGACTGAATGGGGCATCAGGAAGTTGAGGCCAATGCTTAGAGATGATGGAAAACTGTTAGATGAGAATTTGATACCCACTTGAAGCTTCCCACCCACCCATCTGATCATGGACTCAGGCCATGCTGGGAGGCATCAAGGGAACAAAAATCAGGGGGAGACTGACACCCACTTGTCTGTGGCCCTGGGCAGATCCCTTCCTTCTCTGGGCCTCATTTCCTCATCTGGAAAATGCTCAGAGGTTGACTGTCCTTAATAACCATTAAGGACTCTTTCCACCTGGACATTCCTAAGTTTTTAATGAATAGAAAAGAATTGGAACCCCAATCCTCCACTTTGCCACCAAAACCAATTGAACAACCCAAGGCAGTCAAGATCCCTAGGAGAGGGCTCTACCCCTCCCAAGATGCCTCCAGGCCAATAAAGGGGTATGTGATGAGGGCATCCATCAGACTTGGCCTGGCAAGGGTGCTGCTGGGTAGGGCACCCAGATCTGACAGTCAAACCCTACCTCTGGCTTCATCAGAGTCAAGAAGGGCCTTAGAAGTGAGGTGACCATGGTCTGCATAGGAGTCTGGGAGTTCTAACATGGCCCGATTCAAGGACCCATCAGTATGGCATGATTCACGGAGAAGTTTCTTGGTCAGGTGAACCCTCTAGAGGATGTGCTGGTCTGAGGTCCTTATAAGCCCTGTGCCTCTGAAAGCTGCCTCCCTCCCCTGACCCAACAGGATCTGCAGCCCAAGGGGCCACCCTGCCCGACCAACCTGCAGAGGACAACTTCTTCCTTAGGGCCTGACTTTCCCCCAGAGAGAGGACAAGCACCTCAAGGTGGATCTTTGAGACCAGAGCAGCCAGGGCCCAGGTTTACCCTAGCCCAGCCACAGGGCATCAGAGGTCCAGACCAGAATCACGACACTGCCTGAAGGCAATAAAAACCCAAATTCGTGCTTCATCTCAAAAGTCAGCTTTTTATTATTGGGGGCCAGGGCCCAAGGAGGGGAGGTTATTGAGCTAAAGCATCATTGCTCTCTTTCCAGGAAATGTTGTGAGCTGCAGTGAAAGCTCGAGATGTTGCATTTTTTTCAACTCAAGCATGTGTTTTTCAAAAATATCATCCTTCCCCCCCACCCCACTAATTTTAGAATCAGACCAAAGCCAAGCTACTGTCCTCTGTTTCTGTTGGGAAAATACTATATTTATTCGAGATGCAGAAGTGTGTCTCTGCAAACCTCCGACTGCTTCAGGAAAACAAATCTGCTTTAGACTATACAGAAACCATGATACAAAATTTATTTCATGCTCAAATCGCTTTGCATAACATTGGGCATGCAGGTTTTTACTCTGAAGTACTAAATTGCATACAATGCCAGGTTGTGCCTTAGTAAAGGTGGAGGAGGGTGCCCCTCCCGTGGTCCTGATCTTTTGCTGCTCTACATCCTGGTTTTAATGTAACACTTGGAAAATCCATATGGTGGTGATTATTTACTATGAACAATTTGTTATGAAAGTTGGTCACACTGGATCTACACACCGATAAGATGAGAGAATCAACCTAGACTAGCTGCTGTCAGGGGTCTTGGGGAGACGTCCGCTGGGTCATAAGCATGCCAAACGGGGAAGAAGGCAGCAGTGCGAGTTTCCACAATTCTATTTGGAGCAAAGTTCTCAGTTTCCACGTGAGAGACGAACTATGAAGGTGAGGTCAATATGACCAATGACTGACCGACTGCCCTTTTTGGAAGCTTTCCTCTCGATCTTGTGTACAAAAAGGAAGCAATCCTTTCCCCATCTCTGTGCCTCCTCCCCTCGCCCCTCACCCCCAGAAATGTACAGGTTTCTACCGACCGCTGTTACAGTTTGGCTC
Organism: Cacajao melanocephalus; assembly: GCA_963573385.1. Classification (NCBI taxonomy): domain Eukaryota; kingdom Metazoa; phylum Chordata; class Mammalia; order Primates; family Pitheciidae; genus Cacajao; species Cacajao melanocephalus. Next base: position 53,494 of record CAUYLG010018186.1, read on the forward strand.
CAACAACGTGTGTGAAAGTCAAGAGCTTTGAAAGAAAATAGAGGGCTTTTGCTTTTTTTCTTTTCGTTATCGTGGTTCAGGGTAATCATACAGTTGCAGGGGGTCGGTGGGTTTGGTTTGCTAGGTTTTCTGTTTAACTTCATGCAAGTCATGCTAAGGAGCCCCTCCACCCCCCCTCCCCAAATAAAATAAAATTTTTAAAAATGAAAAGAAGGAAAAGAAATCCTCTATGGTCAGTTACCATTTGGCCGTAGAAAAAGCTACGTCCGTCCTAGTACAATGCCTGGGCCACTCGGACTCGTCCGGCAAACCTGCATGGCGTGAATTTACTCTGTCCGAGGGTGAGGAGGGGCTGCAGGTCCACCCAGATGCTTAATAGCCACCAGTGTCCTCGGCCAAGCCGCCTGGTCAAGTCACTCTCACAGCCTCTGTCGGCATATACTTAGCAATGACAGGGCTTTCTTTGCAAAGATCTGTATGTAAAGAATACAATTAACACTTGAGCTTCTCTTCTTGGCTCTCCCATCCCGCTTGGTACTTAGTTTTTAAGAAGGAGGAGGAAAGACAGAACAGCCGCATGCAGAGGCAGGCAGATTCTTCTCCAGCTGGCTTGGTTTGCCCATGCACTCAGCCAGCCTAGCACGCCTCTTTCTCTCCCTCCTGGGGGAACGGGACGAGTCCCTACTTCTGCTCTGCACATTGACTCACACACCTGCATGCCTTCTGGCTCAGAATTAGCCTGAGAAAAGCAAGTCCTCGGCGGCTGTCATGGCTTCATGAGAGCGCGGGCCGAATGGATGTGGGTGGGGACACTTCACCCTTGGCGCCTCCCAAAGACACTGGCACCTAAGCCTCTGTGGGACTGAGGAATGAGTATCTCCTGTGGACCGTGCCTGCCGCTGGACTCCCAGCCACTGCAGGGAGCGGGGCTGCTCCTATCCTATACTCCCTGGGCTTCCGGCAGCACAGTAAAGAGACTGTCCTGTCTGCTCTTTGGGGCTACACCAATCGATCTAACATTCAAGATGATGGAGACAGGAAGCCCATGAGAGCTTACTGGGCAGGGCATAGACACTGGGAACCATCTACCTGCCTTTCCCCTGACTCCTTGGGGCTGCCCCTGCTCCTGGGCATTCTAGCACCTCTACCTGGGAAAAAGCCAGTTGCAAAGGGGAACATCAGGCCCATTCATGGCCGATGCCAAGGATGGGACCCTCCTCAAGGCTGGCAGCCCTCTGCCATGCAGCACCATGCAGGGAGTGGCACACTGTGCCAGGCTCTGGGCAGGGCAGAGAAGCAAGAGACCAGCCTAGACCAGGTGGGTACAACTAAGCACCAGTGACCAGAACCATGTTCCCTCGTCTCAGTGCAGGCTGCCTCTCCTCTTCTGGGTTTGCCTTTGCTTTTGCATTCTGTTTTCTCCTGCGTATGGTTTAACCACTTCAAATACTGGAGCAGCTGTGAATGACCATAGGCTGCACCAACTGTTGCTTTCAAAAACCCAACTCCTCATCTGACCCAGCCTGCTCACCCCGGTCAGCATGCATCTGTGTGCGCATGTGAGGCTCTCCAAGACATGCACGAGCTGCCCAGCCAGTCTGCTGCACCAAGAAAGGCGTCCTCTGCCTTCCAGGTCTGGGCCAGTGCCTGGAGCCTTGAGCTCAGGCTCTCTGGGCCCCCACCCCAAGCGTCTCCCCAGCCCGTGCTGAAGCTCTAGTAGAAGCCTTTCTCTCCAGTGGGGTCAGCCTAGTGTTCTGACTACAAGGAGACCTGGGGCAGAGGCCACCAGCGGCCTTAGCCTTCACCAACCACAAGGGGGCGCTGAGCACACCGAGGGCAGAGGCCTGTGGGTGCTGGGGATGGAAGAGGTTGTACCGTCCTGCTCAACCACTTCCTCTTGGCAACTTCTGGATCTGCCACTGGCAATATTCTGACTGCAAGGACAATGGCTTTACCCCCAAGCCCTGAAGACATCTCTCTCTTCCTGCCTCTCCTCCCTCTGGCCTGTGGATTCTCTTTCAAGGATGCCTCTTCCATGCCAAGAACATGGATCTTGGGTAGCTAAGGCCACAGAGTCCTGGCCCACTCCACTGCCCTCCTCAACCAGGGGACACTTTGCCTTCAGGACCTGACCTGCCATCTTCCAGAGCAGCCTGGGGGAGTTGAGGCTCCTCCTGCATTTCTGGGTACCCCCTGCCTTGGGGTCATGGCCTAAAGTCAACCTGTCCAATCCCCTCTCAACTCCCAGCTCAATACCAACCCACAGCTGCCAGGACCTCAGGTTCTCTCTGCCAGCCTGACATCTCGCTTGGGGGAAACGGCCTCAGCCCTCCAGGGGCCGACCCTGGGAGACTCCCTCCATCCTTGACCCCCTTGGTGTGCCTGCCTTCCCCTCAGCACCCTCGCCCGCCGCCCTGCCCACCCATCTGCAGGAGCGCGAGGCGGCCCGGACGATGCACAGTGCTCCAGCTTCCTCTACATACCCTTTCTCATTCCTCCACCAGGTGGGCACGCGTACTCCCCGGTTGATAAGAGGAAGCAGGGTCCGTATCTCTCGCGGGTGCCCGAGCGCGTAAAGGGCAGGCCCTCATCGGGAGTGAGGGCCTGGTCTATGTGGGGGCAGTCTTCGTTCGCCAGCGCGGCCTTCGCCACCTCCCCATTCAGTTTGGAATCTTCAAACATATAAGCAGAAGCTATTGAGACACTGAAAACTGTTTAGTGAGGGGCGGGGGGGACAGGCCAGAAGCGGGGTATTGGCAGAGGGCAACTTGTCCCTGAGGACGGAAAAGCAGGCGGGCTGTGGAGGGAGGAGGGCACAGGGCAGGGGGCTTGGGGGTGTTCAGCTCATTCAGGCAGCCTTTGGGTTGCCCACAGTGCTGGGAGTGGGGGCTCCTGGGTTTGCTCAAAGTTTGCAAAAAGATGAGTTGGTGATGGACCCAGCAGGTGTGGTGCTGGGGGCAGGCCCAGGGCCCCAGGCGGGGCCAATGAAACAGGATGGTGTGGATGCAGTCATGGGGGAGGGCCAGACACAGGGCTCAGGGAGAAGACAGACAGACACGCAGAAACACTCCAGTCCAGAGAGGGACCTTTTCAGACCCCTCTGCTGCTGACCAGAGGCCGGCTGCCTCCCGTCCACAGCCAGCCAGTTGCTCGGGCTTCCCTAGCCCTGTCCAGACCACGCCATCTGCTCTACCCCAGCTCCCATGTGGATCTCATCTGATCACCTGGTTCACACCGTCCCTCCCCCCATCTAATGACTCAGCTTGTGCCCCCCACCCCATTCAGACCCACGCTGGTCACTCTCTCTGCCCTGTTCCCCATACAGACCAGTCCTGGTCACACAGTCTCCTCTGTGCTCATGCAGACCCAGTTAGACCACTCCATCTGCTCTGTCCCCGACACGGACGGACCCAGACTGACCACTCTGTCCGCTCTGGTCCCCACATATATCAAGCCAGTGTCTTCCACTCCATGCTGCCCCCAGCAGGCCTGGTCAGCTTGCACAGGCACAACAGGGATGTACGCATGAGGCCATGACAGCAGGACATGGATGTGGGAGGGGCTCCCATTCCTCTGTCCCCTCTGGTCAGTGTCCCTGGCAAAGCAAGGCAGATGAATGTGTAGAAGACAACAGCAGCTGATGGACTTGGGTGGGGGAAATTTGAGTCCTGGCCTCTGTGGTAGCCTGAGAAGAAGCCTGGGAGGATGGGGGCACATCTGATGGGGGACAAAGTGTGGCCAGAACAAGGAGCTCCATCTCTCCGAGATCTAGGAGCAGAGCTGTGGAAGCCTCTGGAGCTGACAGAGGTAGCCCTGACTGGCCTTTGCCCCCATCCCATCACTCCTGGGGACGGAACCTGCCCCAAACCCTCTGCCCTCAAAGAATAATCTTCCTGGCCAGAGTGGAGCCAACTCCAATACTTCATCTAAGGTGAGAGCCTCAAGCGCAAGCCCTTTTGTGGAAGAGGGATGCCGACTTGGGCATGACCACGCTAGGGCAGGCTCTCTGAAAGAGCAGAGGGGAAAGGCTGGAGACAATGTCCACCCGACTGAACACTCTCCCATGATCCTGTTCACATCATGTAACTACACACAGAAGTGATCCTTCCCCAGGTGCACACGCTGGGTGTACACGTGGGTGGGATCACCGCTCGTGTACATATCATGTCACTACAAAGAGGCAGTCAGTCAAAAGAGAAATGGACCAATCAGGTTTATTTGTAAAGCAAATCCAAAAAAATCCCATCATAATTTTGGAACTTAAAAAAAAAAGTCTTTCGTACAAGATGGCAAAGCATTTCACGTACAGTGCGTTTCTTGACAAATCCCAGGGGCTTCACTTCCCAATTTACTCTGAACCAAAAAGGCCAGTTGCCAAGGTAACTCTGACACCATGTGACTGGGGCCAGGGTGTCTCTGGGGTCTGGGGGCGTGTCTGCAGGCACACACATGAGCTCACAGACGTGCTGGTCCTGCCTCCTACTCTGGCTGGCCCCGTCTTCCATCCAAAGGTCTCTGGGCTGAGGGAGGAGGTGTTGGGAGAGGGAAGGGAAACAGTATGGAGAGGACGCAGATGATGATGTGGGGGTTGAGGCCCATAGCACCCTGCGTGAATTTTCCTCAAGGGGAGAACAGTGGCTCCTCCCAGGCAGCGTCTCCTTCTGGGAGGGGAATGAGGACTTGCTGTGTCTCTGCTGGCCATCCTTTGCCAGGGGAGGTGTCCACAGCCTGCAGTTCTTGCCTGGGTGGGGGTGGGTCTCTCTGCCTCTGCCTCCATGGAGATGGCGCCACCTGAGACCCTTCTCTGGCTCTGAATGTGGGGCCCCTGCCCACTGGCTCTGCCCACAAGCCCCTGGCCCTGGGGGCTCCCAGCTCCCACAACCTCTACAGAGCCCAAAGTTCTGGATGGTTTTGGGCAGGGGATAAGAAGCATCCATCAGGGATTTCTGGAGGGATGACAGCCCGGCACCTTTCCTCCTGGTGGATTCCCAGGACACCCCTGGGGCAAGCTGCTTCTCTCCACCCTAACCTTTGAGGAGGAGATAACAGTTGGGTGGGAATGTTGAAGTCTTGCTCTGTGAATGGGCCCAGCCCCACTGGGCTGTTAGTCTAACTGCAGTTTAAGATGCTCTCAGAAACTGGGGGCATTCTCCCCCAACAACTCCAGAGAGATGGCTGGAAGAGAGAGAAACCAACGAGGGGGCAACCATATAAATCTGGGGAACCCGTGAAGAGGGCCAAAGGTGCCAGCCCTGCCAAGGCTCTCCACCCTCCCACCCCTGCCCCGTCCTTTGGATGAGATAGTGCCTAGGAGCCTCTGTTCCCACATGCTTTCCAGAGGCTGGGGGCCCTGCCTTCCCCAGCCCAGGGACCCCAGGCCCCCACTAGACCCACAGGCCTGCAGAGATGAAATGGCAGCATGAACAGCATCTCAGAGATGGTTTCCAGGCTTGAAATGGGCTGAGATGAGCATCCGCGAGAGGGTCATTTTTTTTTAAACTTTGGAGCAAAGAGAACCCGAGGCTGGGCCCTCAGCCAGCAGAGCTGGCTTCTTCTGCCCTGGTCTCCAGGCACCGCCAAAGTGCTTACTGTTCACACCAGCTGCGGGCACCGGAGGGGCGCACGCAGGGCTGGGATGGGGTGGGGGTTGCTGGGCATTTCCTTGGGTTTAGCCCTGAGGGATCTGCCCAGCTGGGGACTCAGGACAAAAGTCCCGGGCTAAATGGGGACAGTCTGTGAGACACGAGCAGGGAACAATCACGAGAACCGGCACAAGTCATGCAACAAAACGAGGAGAGAGAGAAACATGATTAGTGGAGAGAGAGAGAGACAGAAAATGTGAACAACATGGAAAAGAACACCCATGCCTGGCCCCTGGCGTCACTTCGTTTCTCTGCTACTTCCCCCATAGCCCACCTGAGGACAACAAGGACCCCACTCAGGACCCATGCTGTAGACTCTGCAGCTGGGTCCCTGCAGACATTCTTTTAGCCTCACTCGCTGCCTAGTCAGCTCTGCCCAGCACCTTCCCCGCCCATGGATAGCACCACTCACTGGGCAGCTACTGCAGCCCAGCAGGGGAAGGAGAGGGGCTGGGAATAGGGGACTTTAGGCCTTTTTGCCAAAGATAACCCAGAGGCCGTGGGGTAGCTACCAGGAGCCCAGACAGGGGCTTCTCTAGGACCTCACTGCTGTTCTAGGTGCCATGGGTAGGAAGGGAGCCCAGTCACCACCCCTCCCTCCTGGCCTCACCCTGCTCACTGAAGTGGGACCCTGCAGCCCTGAACACAGCACCACAAAGGACTGACCCACAGCACAGGAGCAGAGATGGACAGGACACACGCGATTGGACATGCAGGATGCAGGAGGCACTGTGGGCTGTCCAGAGCGGGAGGTCTGGGCATCCCACTGCAGATGCAGGAGGAAGCCCCTTTCTGGGAGAGGAGCAGATTCTCCTGGGACCCTCAGCCCCAGGCAATACCTGGCTATGCTGGGGCCCTCATGTCATCCCCCAGAGGTTCTACAACCGGTGAGAACTGGACTCTTGACACCCCTCCCAGGACAAGCCCTTAGACACTGAGGCCATGCCAGCCACAGCACAGAGGAGGAGACCAGATGGTCCCTGGGACAGAAACACAGACAGGCTTCAGGTGAGACTAAGAGGTGGAGGTGAGGGGCAGGTGCTGCTGGCACCACTGGGGGCTGGCCTGGGGGTGGTAGGGGATGCCCTCAGAGCCTAGTATGCCACACACAGCCCTTAACTCTGGTTTTAAAAGTGGAATTGGAGAACCTGAGGTTTTGGTGACTCCACTAGACTGCCTTAGGGGTACAGTGAGGCTGGAAATGCCTCAGGGGGCTGCATCTCGTCTCTCACAATTCCTGTGGGGCCACCACATTTACCCTCCTTGCCCCTGGACTCCTCCTCACTCTCTCACAAACTCACCCAACCCTATGCCCATCTAGGGGAATGGCTACAAGCAGAAAAAAAGGCAAATGGGAAGAACTCCAGGGTGCAGAGGTGGGGACGATGCCCCTAAAGACCACAGCCCCTCTTGGTGGTGGATAGCCAGGGTCTCACAAGCCAGCTTTTGGAGGGAGAGTATTCTGCTGAAGGATGAGGCTGGAGCCTCAGGGTGAGGATATCAGGACAGCACCAACACCACTGGGAAGTGAGTGCTTGGGAGCACAGCTGGGATGTGGGGGAGGCAGGAGGGATCCAGGCATCCAATCTCCAGAGGCAAGCTTGCGAGGGCCCCCAATACTTCCTCAGCCACAGAGACTGTCCAAGCCAGAGCTGTCTGGGCCCCGGAAACCTGGGGCCAGGGCAAGGTGGCTCCCAAAAGCAGGGCTGGGGAAAGGCTGTAAAGCCCAGGGGCAATCCCACAGGAGTGCATGGGTTTTACAGGTTCTGTGTCCCTGGGATTAGCCGGTGTGCACATCTGAACACACGCATCTGCACTCCCAGGGTCGGGGGTGGGGGGAACTCGGCATCCCACCCATCCATCACATGATTTGTGAAGACATTTAGCTACCCTGCCCAATAAAAGTGACACAGCTTGCTGGGGCTGCAGTTTGCAAAGAAATGACAGGGTAATACTGTCATCATCCAATAGCACAGAGGAGTCTGGGCCTGCCTGGAGAGCACTGGGGATTCTTGACCAGTGGGCCCCTGGCACCCGTGCTTGGGGCAACAATCCTGAAAGATGCAGTGTTAGGGAGGATGCAAAGGAAGGGCCAAGTAGTGCCATGATGGTGCCACAGTGATGCCACTCGGGCTGAGCTCTTCCTGTCAGGCCCGCCTGGAAGCTGGGGCCAGCCCACATCTTCCCCCTGGAGGCCCAGAGCCCTGTTGGTAGCTCCTGAAATCAAGTAACTAGCTAATCCAAAGCAGAGAGCTCAGGCCCCCTGTTTCAGCCTCAGAGACCCCTGCCCACCCCTGGCCATGTTCCTCTCAGGTACCCTACAGAAATCCCAGGAACGGGAGGGTATGAAGCAGGGTGAAAGGGCCAGTGAAAGCCCCCATGGGCAAAGAAGTGGGCCTTGGGGGTAGTGCTTGGGCCAGCACAGCTGTGGGGTAAAGCCAGGAGAGGGTCGCGATGGGGTGGTGGGTCAGAGAGCGCGATAGCAGGGAAGAAAATCAATCATCCACTGGGGGAGGCCACTCAAACCAGAGGGAAACTTCCCACCTGGAGCTGAGCTAGCCTACAGCCCCCTGCCAGACCTGGACGTGGGGAGGTCCTTCATAGACTAAATGCCACCTCACTCATGTCAACCTCCCGCTCGCCCGGGCACTCCATCTTACTCAGTGCTGTCATTCTTCTCTGGGTCATCTGTTCCTTTGAAATCCCTGTGTCCACAGAATAAGTCGATGGTATTCCATGGGTAGAGGTAGACTATGGGCTTTATATCTTCGGACCAGAGCCCCATGATCAACTTTATGTGCTATGTGCAGGTTCTCATAAAACTGAGATAGTCCCATAACGAACCACTAGCCATGGAATATTAGAATATATCCCACGGTAACTAGTATTGTTTCACGCCCCCCTCCCCCCTCCCGGCCCCCAGTGAATTCACAGGAAAGTGTTGTACACTGGTTGGATGTCTATATTGCTGCTGCAGTGCCTACTGCCGGAAACGGGGAGAACCCTCGGTGGGAGGCTGTTGCTGGTCTATGGTGCTTTCATCTAAGCTGCCCAGGGTGGCGGACCCCTCTAGTCCTTTGCTCAGCAGCCGCTTCCATCAGGTCACCGGAAACTCCCACTCGGCCATCAACCCAAACAGACAACGTGAAAGCTAGAGTCACTCCGACAGGTTCCTAAAGATAAAGGCTAAACTCTAGAGTGGTGGTAAGATGAGTTGGTTCGGCATGCTATGGGGTAAGTAAGCTTGTCACGGAGGGCTACAGGCGTCTCCTGGGAAGGACCTCGAGCTGGGCAGCCCGAATCAGGGCAGGAATTCTACTCAGCTATGGAGAAAGGCTCTGCTGGGGGTGAGAACCCTTGCTCCTGCCTTTGCAAGGGACCCTCCTGCCCAGATCCCATGCACCATCTCTGCCGTCTACACAGCCTGAAGGGAGCTGTGGTAAGGACCAGATCAAAGCCTGTCTGGCATTTCCAAATCACACCCACCCCCGCCCTGTCCCAACACCGGGTCAGTAGCCTGAGTCACAGACTCATGCCGGACTCTGGCCCTGCAGAGCAGAGCCCCGCCCCGGCTCCTGCTAAGTTAGTCCTCGGCAACCTGGCGGGCCGCGTCGTCTCTTCAGAACATCGTGAGACCAACCGCGTCAACCTCCTTACCCAGGGGCACCAGTGAGGTTCCTCTAGCAGGCTCTCGCCTTCTGAATGTGGCCGCCCAGCATCTCCCTGGGCCCCCAGGCTCCACACCTCGAGACTGAGTGCGGGGTCCGGGATCACCCACGGAACTAAGGAAGCAGTCTGACTGGATCTGGAATCATCGCTACAGGGGGCGGAGGTGAAAGGTCAGATCGACATGCCTCTAAGAGGTTTCCTACCTGCTCTGTTAATTTCTAAAATTTCTTCCTGGGCCAGCGGACATGTGTCACTCTGAGTACTGTGGTGTGGAGAGTTTACGACAGATTTACAATAATTGGGAGATCCCAGCTGCGGTGGCCGCGGAATATGCTTCTTTTTTTTCTTTGGTAGTTTCTGCTTAGCCATGGCTAAGGAGTAATACATCCCGAAATTGTTCACGATGACGGGCACGGGCATGGCGATGGTGAGCACGCCCGCCAGCGCGCACAGGGCCCCCACCAGCATGCCGGACCACGTCTGCGGGTACATGTCTCCGTAGCCCAGGGTCGTCATGGTGACCACGGCCCACCAGAAGCCGATGGGGATGTTCTTAAAGTGCGTGTGCTCACTGGCGCTGGGGTCGTTGGGTTGTGCCCCTATCCTCTCGGCGTAGTAGATCATGGTGGCGAAGATCAGCACACCCAGGGCCAGGAAGATGATGAGCAGCAGGAACTCGTTGGTGCTGGCGCGCAGCGTGTGGCCCAGGACCCGGAGGCCCACAAAGTGGCGGGTCAGCTTAAAGATGCGCAGGATGCGCACGAAACGGACGACGCGCAGGAAGCCCAGCACGTCCTTGGCAGCCTTGGAAGACAGGCCGCTCAGCCCCACCTCCAGGTAGAAGGGCAGGATGGCCACAAAGTCAATGATGTTGAGCGAGTTCTTGATGAACTCTACCTTGTTGGGGCAGAAGACGACACGCATGAGGAACTCGAAGGTGAACCAGACCACGCAGACGCCCTCGATGTAGGTGAGGAAGGCCTCCGTCTCCGCCTCCCGGTAGTAGCGCACTTGCGTGCCATTGCGAACGTTCTCGATCTCTGTCTTGTTCACGATGGGATTGAAGCGCTCATGGGTCTCCAGGCAGAAGGTGGTGATGGAGACCAGGATGAAGAAGAGGGAAGCGAAGGCCACATACTGTGGAGAGAAAGACACAGTGTCAGGGGGAGGCCCACCCAGAGTGGAGAGTGGAGAAGGCTGGGTTGCCTGTCCAGTCCCAGGGCCAGGCAGGGCGGGGGCGGGGGGCGAGATGCCTGCACCAGGCCCCCTGCAGCACGACACGCCACATTTCCCTCCACGGGGGCGTGCACGGCTGCCAGGGCAGGCTCTAGAACCCTCCTCCTCTATCTTCCATGCTCTCGTCCTCCCTCTATCGCCAGCTAAATGTGGAAGCCCCAGCCACTAGCAGAGTTATAGAGGGAAGGAGCCTGGATCCCTGAAAAGACATCCGCTAAATACCCACATTGAACTGTTACTTGAGTGGGAAACAAACTTCCATTGTGTTCAGCCACTGTGATTTGGAGCGGATTTGTGAAGGCATTTAGCTACCCTGCCCAATAAAAGTGACACCACCTGCTGGGGCTGCAGAAGTGAGAGGGGGCAAAGAAATGAGAGGGGGCAGCTATAGTGGAATGAAGCCCCTCAGACGCCAGATCTCCACGCGTTCTCCCTACTCCAGTCTCTTTGCTCTTTTTCGTGGGTCTGTGCCTCCCTCATGTGGTCTCTTTCAGGTTCCATCCTGCCTAGAGCTGAAGACAATGTCTTCCCCATGGTCTTAGCCTTTTAAAATTTACCCCCTCTGTCTTCTAGGAACTTGCACTGCAAAAGATCATTTTGACAAACCCTGTTTGAGGGTTCAGGCATCAGGAGGAGAATTGGACCAGGGTTCCCAAAGGCACCATGACCCATAGGCTCTGCTTGACTCCTTTCCAGCCCTAGGGTAGGGGTGCAAGTGGGAGGGAGGAAGAAGATGCTAGAGGCCTGGGGCCTCCCAAGTATGTGTGGGCACCTGCTCTCTCAGACAGCACCAGTGAGAAGGAAATGGCGAGGATCGCCCTGCCCATCCAGAACCACCTGCTCTGGCCCTGGGCTCCCTGCAGAAAGGTTCGGGAAACCCTTTGGTTCAGTTTGGAGGCCCCATCTAATGATCCCCTGGGCCTCTCAAGCCTGCAGCAGGCATGAGTACCAAGCAGACAGAATCGAGCATCTTTCTGAGTTTCAAACCTTCCTACTCGGACTGGATTCTGGGACAAGGTCTCTTCTTACAGTCTCCTGCCAGGCCCACTGGAACTCTAATGTACTGTGGCCTCCCTTGGCCCTGCTCTGGGCAGTTGGACCCCTGCCAGTCTGCCCTCTACCAGGGACCCAGATAGTCACTCCTGCCTGCATGTCCTCACTGCACCCCACCTCTCTGGGTCCCCATTCTCCCTGCCTAGCCATGGCCAAAGCAGCGCCATCTCCAGGAGGCAGCTCTGGGTTACAGTCTGTAAGCGGTGACACCTTTGTTCTCTGACCTGCCCTCATAGGTCACTTGGAGGAGGCCCGAGGTCTCACCCTGTGTCAGTGCAGAAGGCAGCCATGCTGCCCCTAGAGGCCACCTTGGTGACAGTGATGACCTTCCCTCACCCAGGGGTTCCCTGCAAGTCCAGAGCAGTCTTGTTTGGATTAACCGTGGTCACAGGGCCTGACATGCAACCTGGCAGGATCTGAAAACCAAGTATCATGTGGACCTTCCAAACCACATTCTGTGATGGGGGAAGTTTGGAGCAAAGGGAAGCGACAAAGCTGGCACCTCAGAATGATGGGGTGAGAGTGGCCTTTACATATGATCTGCTCCGAGACACCACATCTACGGATAGGGACCTGAGGCCCAGACGCAGGAAGAGATCTGCCCAAGCTATGCCGATGGGACACTACTAGTCCTGCTGGTTCTAGAGCATTGTGCAATTTTCAGAAAACTGTCTCCTAAGCCACTATCAAGTGCAGTCCATACACATCCTTCTCTCCATCCACCTGTCCCTCCTTTCGGTTTTTAAATTTTTATTTATTTATTTATTTTTATTTTATAGAGATGGGGGTCTCTTCATGTTATCCAGGCTGGTTTTGAACTCCTGGCCTCAGGCGAGCCTCCTGTCTTAACCTCCCAAAGTGCTGGGATTACAGGTGAGAGCCACCCCACTTGGCCTATCAGAGCATCATCCTTCCTTCCTCCTTTCCTCTCTCCTTCCCTGCCATCCATTCATCCTTTCTTAAATCCATTCACACACCCATCTAGCCACTCACCCTCCCTCCCTTCTTTTCTCTCTCCCTCTCTCCCTTTTTTCCATCCATACATCCATTCATTCTTCTTCCCTTCCCTTCTCTTTTCTTGTTTCTTTCTCTCATTCTCTTTCCTGTGTCCCTCCCACCCTCCCTCCTATCCATCCCTGCACCTATCCATCCATTCCTCACCAGGCACCAGGTTCTGCCTGGCACAGAGCTGAATAAGGCCTCACTCCAGCCTCAGGGAGCTTGCTGTCTAACTCAGGTGAAGGTACATTCAGAGACACGTACAATGTAGTGGACTGAAAAGCTGAACCCTCAGCCCTGTGAACTAGAGGAAGCTGGAAAAAGGTCAGAGTACTTTGTGTGCATTTCAGAAAGGCAGGGTAGAGGATTAAAGATCCAGAAAGGCTTCCAAATCCAGAAAGGTCAGACCTGGGGCGTCACAGAAGCAGACCAGGAAAGCAACATGGAAGCAACAGGAAGAGGCCACCATGTTGGCCCAAGTTTATTGAGCTCCAGAGTTCTCTCCATCACCAGAGTCGCCAAGGCTCTTGGAGTTAAAACACGCATCCTGGTCTGCTGGGTATCTGGCCTCAGTTTCCGCCTGGAAGGCCTCATCCTGGAGCTTGGCGTTCACAGCTCAGACTCCCTAAGGGCAGGGCAGGGCAGGCCCTGCAGCTGCACCCCCTGCCCTGGCCTTTGTATGAGAGAAGAGGAGCAAACATACTGTGGGTGATCGAGGGGTGCCAAGAGGCAGGGCCCGCTGAATACCTGGCTCTCCATCCTGGCTGGAGGCTGGAGGCACCTTCCCTCCTCAGTGCCCTGTCAGCCAGGACATCCCCTCCCTAACCCTCCGACATCCATCCTCCACTGTACTCGCTGTTCATAGGGGACTCTCTCCGGGCAGGGTCACTGCCATCAAAGCAGGTTTTAGCTTCAGTTTTGCCTACCAGACAGAGCTGTTAACTGGAATCCCAGCTCTGCCCATGCAGCCTGAAGAGAAAGCCCAAATCCCCCAGCCTCACACACGAGGCTTTCCACGCCCTGGCCTCATTTCATTCCCCAGGGTCCTCTCCCTGCCTGCACCCAACATTCTTGCCATGTGCCCCCCTCTGCCATTTCTGACCACAAAGTGTCTCCCCACCTCCGTGGTTTTGTACCTGCTGTTCCTTCTACTGGAGAGTGCTCCTGCCAATCTCTGTCTGGAAAAATCCCATTCATCCTTCAGGGCCCTGCTAAGTGGCCCTTCCCCTGAGGTGAGGCTCCATTCGCAGCCATGGCCCACAGGAGGCAGCAACTGAAGGGCCTCCCCCAGGAGTCTCTAAATGCGCCCCAGGGAGGCAGCAAGTCCATCTCCAATTCCGGCTCTTTAGTGCCCAGGAAGGCTCCTGGGAACAGCCCAGACAGGGCGCTGATGTCCCAGGAGCCCTCTAACTCCCAGGCGCCCCCACATCCCAGGAGCCCTCTGATTCCCAGGAGCCCCACAGCCCTCAGAGCACTCATCTCAAGTGCTCCTCTCAGTTCAGATCCAGATCGGAAGACTGAGGCCTTATAAGATGGGGGTAAAAAGCCTTTGTTTCTCAGGGATCAATTAACAGCCTGTCTAGATTCTTTCCTCTCCGGGGCCCTGTGCACAAGGAGAGCAGGATGGGGAGCAGGCAGCAGAAGCCAGGTCCAGGCACAAAGATTCCTTCCCCAGGGAGAGCCAGGAGAGGTGGAGACCAGGCCGCCTGTCCTGCTCTGGCTCCCTGGGCGCCTGCCTTCCTGGCCTCTGCTACTGTGAGGTCTGGTCTTCCTCTGTTACAGGCAGAGCCCCAGCAATATCAGATTCCAAGGGACCCTTAGAGGGCTATGGAAGAAGATGCCCCAGACTGCTCAGACCCCAGTTTTCTCCTAAGCCTAGACCAGGAGGAGGTCAGCCACATGCACAGCCAGAGCAAGAGCTGCGAGCCCCCAGCTCCCTTGTGTCCGTTCTCCAGGGCTGGCTGTGCATAGGAAGGAGAGAGGAAAAAGCTCCCAAAGCTTGAGGACTTACTATGCCCCTTCAGTCTTCACCTCAGCTTGGTGAGATAAGGTCATATCCCCATTGCGTCAAGGAGGAAATGCAGGTACAGAGAGGTTCGGGGACTAAGCCAAGGTTTTAAAGCTCCTGATGAGGCTGGTACCTGGACCCAAGTGTTTTGTTTTGTTTGAGGTGGAGTCTTGCTCTGTCACACAGGCTGGAGTGCAGTGGCATGATCTTGGCTCACTGCAACCTCCCAGGTTCCCACCTCAGCCTCCCAAGTAGCTGGGATTATAAGCGTGCACCACCACACCCAGCTAATTTTTTTTTCCTTTTTGAGACAGAGTCTCATTCTGTTGCCCAGGCTGTAGTGCAATGGCACAATCTCGGCTCACTGCAACCTCCACCTCCAGGGATCAAGTGATTCTCCGCTTCAGCCTCCCAAGTAGCTGGGACTACAGGCACCTGCCACCACATTTGGCTAATTTTTTGGTTTTTTTTTTTTTTTTTTTTGGTATTTTTTTAGTAGAGATGGAGTTTCACCATGTTGGCCTGGCTGGTCTTGAACTCCTGACCTCAGGTGATCCACCCAACTTGGCATCCCAAGTGTATTGAACTAAGCTCTTTCCACTGCCAGAATCACCAAAGCTCCTGGGTTTAAAAACCCAGCCCCACCCACTGGAGAGCTGGCCCCTGATTGCAGATGGCTCTGTCTAGGAGTTTAGCAGGCACAGCCCACAGTCCTAAGAGCAGGTCATGTCTGTCCCCAGTGATGGAGAGAGCAGGGGTACCTGAATCCAAAGGCTGGAGCCAACCACACCTGAATGCTTCTGAGGCCTCATTGCCCAGAACCTGCTAGCCACTGGGGTCAGAGCAGCCCCTTGGGTGGGGACCCTGCCCCTATCTAGCAAGGTATAAAGTCAACAGCAGAGGGACCCTCTGCCTGGCAAGCCTCAGAGAAGCCTCTGTGGCAAAGGTGGGCTGTCATCCCTGGGGCTGTAGAGTCACAGGCAAGAGCAGGGGGCTGCTTCCCACATGAGCTATCTGCCTCCCAATCCAAGTCACCCAGAGACATGGACGAGTCACCCACAGACCATAAACACACACAGTGACCCAGAGCACAGGTCTCATCCATTACCTAAGCACAGACACTGTGCACATGGCTCATAAACTATGACAGTCCGTACCACACAGTAAACAAGGAGCCCATGCAGCGCTTTCTGAGACACATCACTGCACACCACCAGAAACACTCGCACCGCAAGGTGCACACACGCACCACTTGTGCATACACACTCAGCACACACAGATGATGTGGCAGCGGTAACAGCACAGCATCTGCACTGTGAGCGCATGCAGGCCTGGCTCTGCCTGGCAGCTCCCCGCAGATCTCTCTCTCCAGACCCTAGGTGCAACTGACTCAGTGTCCGTCCCCCTCCCACAGGACAGGCAGCTCCAGCCCGCCTCGCCTCTGCCTCCTCCGCCTTCCCTGCTCAGGCTGCCATCTCCCAGATTTCCTGACCCTAGGCTGTGCCCATCACCTGTGGGCTTCGTGACTGTGTGTCACCTGTCAGACTTTGTCTCCCTTCTGCACCCTATCCCTGCAGCAGCTGAGTCCCACCACACTCTGGATCTAGGCCTGCTGGGAGGCCAGTCCCTCCTGGACTGCTGGTCTGACTGGGGGCACAGACGGAGCTCTGCTGGGCAGCCCTCCGGCAACTGTCACCCAGCCTGGCCATGGCAGTTGCCACCCTGTAGAATTTCAAGACAACACAGGAGAGATTGTCTGACAATGCGGCATAAACCCAAGCTGGTAGTTTCTGGCCTTTTTTTTCCCCCAAAACCAAATCAAAAACCGTGAGAGACCCACCAATTGTGTTCTAGAAAGTGGTCGCCATGGCAACGGAGCAAGGCATCCCATTTCTATGGTAACCAGGGTGGTGAAGCTGTTGGCTGTAAAGTCAGACAAACCTACTAACGATCTGTTGACTTAAGAGAATGTTTTATAAATCACCAAGTTATTTTTATCATAACCCCACCCCTGAAACCATAAATCAGAAAGGCAATTTACTATCTATTAAAATGACCAATATGTGCTATGACTTTCATTTATGAATTATTTATGCCACAGTCATCTGTAGAAAATTGCGCTTGCCTTTCGGATGGGAGCTGTTCGGGGGTTTGCCTTAGGGAACTGTGTTCGTGCAGTCTGGTGTTTCAGGAACAAGGCGATGGTTGTAACGTGGTGCAGGGACCAACATTCCCGTGTGGCTGCTCACTTGCTGTGTGACCTTGGCGAGTTTCTTCCCCTCTCTGGGCCTCAGTTTCATCATGGGTATGGTGAGGGTTGGATTGGCCCATTCTGAGGATTCTGAGGCAGGGCAGGGCTGCAGGCAGTGGGGGCATGTGATAGCTAATCAGGGGAGCCCTGGCTGATGTCCAGGCCTCAGGCCCCCAGAGGCTTCAGGTCAGTTTTTCTGCCTAATTAAATCTGCCCAGCGGGGGTGTGCAGCCTTTGAGTTAATCCATGCGGAGTCAGTGATGCAAAGCAGGCGGGATGGCCAATTGTCCTAAATAAATTGTCAGTTAGGTTGGGTTTGGAAACTGAATTAGCCTTCTCTGGACTTCCCCGGGCTGGGAATGCCCACAGTGTGCCGGGCTGGGCCGGCTGGGAGCTGAGAGGGAGGGCAGGGAAGAAATGGGATGGATAGGGGTCCAATCCCTTTTTTGTTCTGTCAGTAAATGCCTGCACCATGAGGCCCGGGAGGCCTGGTCCCTGAGCGCAGTGTCTGGGTGCCAGACGCTGCACCGGCGCAGGGGCAGTGGGCGGTAGGAGCTCCCCAAGGTGCTCCGTGGCGGGTGTGAGCAGAGTGTGTGTGAGCGTGTGCCAGGAACACGGCTGTGTGGGAGCCTGCTTGGGGAAGTCTGCGCCAGGGGGAGTGCTGGGGGGGCAGGCAGAGTCAGTGTGGGGTAGGTGTGTCCTGTCTACATGACCTCACTCTAGGCCTGTGCATAAGTTTTGTGTAAATGGTCCCTATGTGTGCTGTATGTGATTCGTGTGTGTGTGTATGTGGACATATGTGGGGTGTGTTTGTGTGTGTGTGGACGTATATAGGGTGTGTGTGGGGAACACATATGGAGTGTTTGTGTGTGTGTATGGAGGCAGGTACGGAGTGATGTGTGTGTGTGTGTAGCTTTGTGTGGTTTGGGTATTTGTGTGTCTGCGTGTGTGATGCTATGGTGTGGTATGTGTGAAGATGTGTGGGGTGGTGTGTGTGTGTTTGGCTGTGTAGTGTGTGATATGTATGCTTGTGTATATGAGGCTATGTGTGGTTTATGGTGTGTGTGTGTGTGTGTCTATGGAGACACATGTGAGGTGGTGTGTGTGGGGCTACACAAGTGTGGGTGTGTACATGTGCATGTGTGGGGTGGTATGTGGGGGTCTGTGTGTGGGTGTGGGTGTGTGCATTGCATGTGTGGGGGCTGTGCATAGGTGTGGGTGTGCACATGTGTGGGGTCGTGTGGGGGCTATGCGTGGGTGTGGGTGTGTGCATGTGTGGGGTGGTGTGGGGGGTTCTGTGCGTGGGTGTGTGCATGTGTGGGGTCATGCGGGGGCTGTGCATGGGTGTGGGTGTGTGCATGTGTGAGGTGGTGTGGGGGGTTCTGTGCGTGGGTGTGTGCATGTGTGGGGTCATGCGGGGGCTGTGCATGGGTGTGGGTGTGTGC